>JARQOC010000005.1:456532260-456551553 GCA_033576535.1 Allobates femoralis | reverse complement strand
TGCAATTTCACTTGCAACTTACTGGTTGCAGTGAAATCATGGACACATTGTTCTATTTTGTTGCTGTGTAAAAATGTAACAATGTGTCCATGATTTCACTGCAACCAGTAAGTTGCAAGTGAAATTGCATGCAATGTTGCGACGTGTAAAGGTACCCTAAGTCTCCACTGATGACAAACCTAAGCCAATATGGAAACTTTATAATTTTCACTTGACTTCTCTATAAGATAATTTTAATAATGTTGGCTAATGGTTGTCAAAAAGAAATTTATAAAGAAATAGAATTACAAGCTCACCTGTGCTAAATAAAAATTGTGTGTCTGTCAAGAATTAAAAACTCCCCAAAAATAAATGTGCTATAAAAAAGGTATACCATATTTTTCGCTTTATAAGATGCACCCCAAAGTTGGTGAAGGAAAAGAGAAAAAAATCATTATATAGTATATATGTGTCCCCTCCTGATATATATGCTCCCTATCCTGCTATATATTGCCCCATCCTTGTATCCATGCCGCCATCCTGATAAATATTCCCCACATCCTGGTACCCATGCCCCCATCCTGGTATATGTGTCCTCTCCTGATATATATATGTCTCCCATCCTAGTATATTTGTACCCCATCCTGAAATATATGTCTCCCACCTTGAAACATGAATCACCAATCCTTGTACATAGCCCCCCATAGCTTACCGTGGGGGAACTTGGGGAGACCATGATCGGTTTTCACAGGTTGGGGCAAATCCAGGAACTGCGGGGGGAAGGGGTGCCACTGCATCATCTGGTGGGTGCCGCCATTATCGATGTCCCAGCATGCATTGCCGAGCTGCAATACAAGCTCTAGTGTCCAGACTTCAAAAAAATTACTGCGGATCACGGTCTGCACATGCATCGCCTCTGTGGCTATTTTCTTGAAATCTGAACACTAGGGCATGTATTGCACCTTGCAATGCATGCTGGGACAGGTATAATGGTGGTGTCCACTGGATGTAAGACCCCCAGGCAGAGGGATGCAGGGGGTTCAATTATAGCGCTTGCTCAGCCACCCTACCATGCCTACCAACTAAACCGGTCACACTCACTGGTACACTCTGAAGATGTAAGTGGGTTTTCTCCTTGCATCCCTGTATCTATTATAATCAGCTCCCAAACCTCGCAGACTTAAAAAGTAACACTTATTCCTTTTGCAGAAGGAAAGGCCAGCCCACCCCTACCAGCCCACCCCTTCCAGCCCACCCCTACCAGCCCACCCCTACCAGCCCACCCGCTAACTTCCGGCCGTCCAGAATGCAAGTATGCCAAAATAACTGTAATATACCAAGAATTAACTGTTAAATCAAGTGCTCTACCTGCTAGAGCTCAATACCCTGTTAGAGGGTGGATGGAAAGCGAGAGAAAGTGATTCCTGGTAAAGTCACAGTGGACGCGCAAAGTAAATTACTTTGAACTGAAGTATGACATAATGTAAAATTATCATATGATATGTATCACGTCAAACTGGTCCTTTCTTTCCTGATGGGACAACCACAGGGATTGTCACTTGACTGTGCCAGTCAACTTAGTGGCATATTTGACGAGCTATGCAAAGAATTAACCCCACATAGATCTACCTTGTAGGAACATTGTCAGTCTTAGGGCCCTTTCACATCAGCGTTTTTCGTAATTCGCGGCAGATGCGGTGAAAAAACCGCATCTGCCGCGTTTGCCGCATAAGGGCCCTTTCACATCAGCGTTTTTCGTAAATCGCGGCAGATGCGGTGAAAAAACCGCATCTGCCGCGTTTGCCGCATAACGGTTCCACTTGCGGCACGGTTGCGGTTTTTTCCATAGGAAGTATAGGGGGACTTGCGGCAGATGCGGCAAGTGCGGTATTGCACTTGCGGCAGGTGCGGCAGCGAAAAAAACCGCAGCTGACCGCGGTTTTTTTCTCTGCCGCACCTGCCGCAAGTGCAATACCGCACTTGCCGCATCTGCCGCAAGTCCCCCTATACTTCCTATGGAAAAAACCGCAACCGTGCCGCAAGTGGAACCGTTATGCGGCAAACGCGGCAGATGCGGTTTTTTCACCGCATCTGCCGCGAATTACGAAAAACGCTGATGTGAAAGGGCCCTAACCGTTCCACTTGCGGCACGGTTGCGGTTTTTTCCATAGGAAGTATAGGGGGACTTGCGGCAGATGCGGCAAGTGCGGTATTGCACTTGCGGCAGGTGCGGCAGCGAAAAAAACCGCGGTCAGCCGCGGTTTTTTTCTCTGCCGCACCTACCGCAAGTGCAATACCGCACTTGCCGCATCTGCCGCAAGTCCCCCTATACTTCCTATGGAAAAAACCGCAACCGTGCCGCAAGTGGAACGGTTATGCGGCAAACGCGGCAGATGCGGTTTTTTCACCGCATCTGCCGCGATTTACGAAAAACGCTGATGTGAAAGGGCCCTTAGGCGGCTTTCACATTGGCATATTTTCAAATCCGTGTGGTTACATGAAGTCCATGTATAGTCATGGACAGGCACAAATCTGTGCAAAAGGATGCCAACAGATGTCCACGGAACATTTTTTAATGGATCCGTCATCAGTCACCAAAAATAGGGTTGGGAGGAGCTGTACCTTGCTTCTGAGCATGCTCAGTACAGCAAAAGGGATTTTCACGGATCCTTACGGATCCGTCCTCCATGGAGCTCCATGTTAATTTCATACGAACAGATACGGATCCGTCCTCCATGGAGCTCCATGTTAATTTCATATGGACAGATACGGATCCGTGTCTGTCCATTTGTGTCCGCGATTTTCAAGGAAGAACAAAAACAGAATAGTTTCCGTTTCTGGGTACATGAAAAACGTGGACACCAACAGATCCATGACAAAATGGAGACACACGGATGGCCACTTTAGCACCAATCCGTGCCCATAGGATAACATGGGAGGCCATAACAGATCCGTGGTCATCCATTTCAAAACTGATGGAAACGGATTTGAAAATATGCCATTGTGAAAGCAGCCTTAACAGTGAATACACATATTTCTCTGAAACTTATATAACTAAGGATTTAAGGAAAACACTACTCAATTTGCTGATGATTTAAAGGGACTATATCAGGTCCCTCACACCCTCCAAGCCAGTACTAGTCACATTTGCATGTCAAAATTCCCTTCCAAACCTGCCCAGTATACCATAATTCTCTAAAATCAATGTGCAAAAAAAAAAAAGCATTTATTACCTTCACTTTTCCTGTGCTAATTAGGTCTTTGACTAGTCTAGGGGGCGTTGTTTTCCCAGATTAGTTCGCCCTCCTACCACGCCATCACAACCCTTTGGGTGTGATAACATGATTTCCACAATCTGGCGTCACTGCGGCTCCTGGAAATCTTGCACCTGCACTCAGCTCATTTCATCAGAGTCACTACGCCTCTGGAGCGTGGGTGTACATGTCCTGGCATCAGAAAGGTGACCCCGTATGATGGGACGGACAGCTTCGGCACTTCGAACCATGTGCAGTGCACTAATCAGAAGCCAAAACGGTGACTCTGATGAAATAAGCTGTGGGCATGCGCAAGATTTCCAGGAGCCGCAGTGATGATGGACGGTGAAATCATGTTATCACACCCATATGAGAAAGCATGGAAGGAGGGCCGATTAATCGAGGAAAACAACACTCCTTCAACTAGTCAAAGGCCTAATTAACATGTGAAAAAATGAGGTAATAAATGCCTTTTTTTAACACATTGACTTTGGAGAATGATGTACATATAGGGCTGGTTAGGAAGGGAACTTTGCCTTGGTAATGTGAATGATGCAGGTTTGGATAGCATAAGGGATCTGGCAGGCTCTTTTTATGTTTTAGAGGTGAATTGAATAAAACACCTAATAGGCTAGTCACAAATTAACAATCTGTACATTAACTGATATTCGTATGAAGGATCCATGACCCTTCATCTCCAATAATAAGCACTTAAAGGGAATCTGGTGGTAGTATCAACTAGCAGTTTATATGGACATGTAGGTTATAGGAAGCTGAATCTTAGATCTCTCTAAGGATCTGCTGCCAAAGCTTATTTTTAATGAAAGATAATAGTACCAGTGTGAGACATGTAATGACTGACAGCTGACTCTCCTAGTCTACATGTTTTACACTGGTTAAAACCCCTATAATTTAAGAAAAGCTCTGGAGACAGATTCTCAGTGAGATCAGTGCCCGGCCTATAGTTTTTAACAGCTCCCTTACATATTAAGACCAACGTGGATTTCTCTAGAATAAAACATCAGATCATAGATATGAAGGTATTCAGCTTCCTATGTCCTTCATATCTGTATATATATATACAGCGTAGGGGGGGTTGATCCTATTGATAAATTAACTTTAAAGGGAACCTGTCACCTGGATCTACCCCTCTCTCCTATCACTAGCTGTCCCTGCACCTTCCAAGCTGTTCCCTAACCATCCCTCTCTGAGCTAAAGGGGCCCTATAACGATTTAGAAAAATGAATTAGAACTTACATATGGTCCCTATGTAGGAGACAGGAAAGGCGGGCACCATGAATCCCTCCTTGTGGTGTCCAAGCATGCCCTGCTGGGCGTCATCCCTCTTGCTGCTTTGCCGCCTCTATTTGGAAACTCCTGCCCTCTCAGCCAGTGTAATGTCCGGGCCGGAACATCATATCCGGCTCAGTGCACTATGGGCCTGATCACGTGATCAGCCCGGCTTTAATATGCGCATTGTGCATGCGCTGAGCCAGGTCGATCACATGATCAGGCCCATAATGTATCGGGCCGATCATGTGATCAGGCACATAATGCACCGGACCGATCACGTGATCAGGCCCATAATGTATCGGGCCGATCATGTGATCAGGCACATAATGCACCGGGCCAATCAAGTGATCAGGCCCATAATGCACCGGGGACCATATGTAAGTTCTAATTCATTTTTCTAAATCGTTATAGGGCCCCTTTAGCTCAGAGAGGGATGGTTAGGGAACAGTTAGGAAGGTGCAGGGACAGCTAGTGATAGCAGAGATGGCTAGATCCAGGTGACAGGTTCCCTTTAATTGTCCAACCAAGAATGCTGGGGAAATACAATACAACAGTATGACTAATGAGGAATAGTTCACCTTTTGGCACTTGTGGACAGTTTGGCAGCTGTTTTGCTGGAGATCTTCCCTTCTTTCTTCTTGGGCTGAACCTTTTCCCGTTCTTGCTCATTTTGAACACCTTCTCGTTGGTCTCCATCAGAGCTACCTCCGCTAGTGCTTGGGCTATCATCTACCCTTTGACCTTCAGTTGACATTTTGAGATGCTACAAGGTAAAATAAAAAAAAACATTAACAACTGAAAACAAAGGTAAATCTATTATGATAAAGAATAGAGGCATAAAACAGCTCATTTAACTGTTATATGTATCTGTACTGCAACCGTAATGGCTTTGGTTTGAGTTTTTATATTCAATTCTTCAATTTCAGTTTATTGTCAGTGTTTTCCAGGAGATTGCAATAAACTATGGTTTATTAAGATGACAAATAAAACACCAATAGTGGTATAAAATACATAAAACAATACACGCAGCATTAAATCCTGCTGGTCACTACTAGAGCCGGTCTGCACTGTTTCTGAGTGACGGATCACTAATAGCTTATCATTGTGAAATGTTGATTATTATTTGAAGGGGAATGCCCCAAAAGGCATAAAAATGTGCCGCTCACATGATCGGATGCTGGGACAAGAAGACAGAAGGACGCTGCTGTGCTGTAGGGGAGCGATGGGGAGGGAAGTTAAATCAGTCTTTTTATTTGTGTGCGCAAAGATGGGGGGCAATGTACCAAAATGGGGCTATGTACCAGTATGGGGGGCATGTACTAGGATGGGGGGCAAGTACCAGGATGAGGACTGATGTACCAGGATAAGGGCTATGTACCATTATGGGGAATGATATGCCAGAATAGGGGGCTATATACTAGGATGGGGGCTATGTAGCAGGCTGGGAGATGATATACCAGGACGGGGGTCTGCAGCTGCATTTCCCACGCTAGGCTTATAGTTGAGTCGATAAGTTTTCCCAGTTTTTGGTGGTAAAATTAGGGGTCTTGGCTTATATTCGGGTCATTTTATACTTTAGTATACACGGTAATCTGTCAGTAGGATTAACTCTCCTTATCCAGTCTATATGGACATTTAGGTCATATAACGCTCAATAAAATGATACCTTGATTTCTGAGATCCAGTGTCTTATTCCAGAGAAATTCACATTTTTCTTAATATGTAAATAAGCCGTTAAGATCTCTGGGTCGGATACTGATCTTCCAGAGAATCTGCCTCCAGAGCTTATCTACTTATATAATCCGCAGTTGGGAAATTCGGGCACTGTAGCCGAATCCCAACATGCTTTGCGCGACTGCGAGTGATGACGCGCAGCGTCATCACGAGCCGCAGCCGCGCTACCCTGCCCCGGCCTCAGCACCCGACATACCAGCCCACATGCCGGGCCCTTAACAAGTGACACGGCCCACTGCTGTGTCCGAGGGAAGCAGTGAGGAGACGCTCACACACAAGCTGCCCTCTCTCCCTCTCTCTCCTGCTCTGTGCACTGATTTACTCCGTACAAAGCAGGAGAAAGCCTGTAGGAGCCCGGCAACTCAAACACTTTCCTCACTGTCATGTGATCTACATTCAAAGGTCCTGCAGATGCTTACTGCGTTTCTGCAGGTCGCAGTGCCTCCTCTCCTGCTGCATATCGATCAGGACCTTCATGATATGGTAATGGATGCTGTGTCTGTGTGAGTGTGTAATAAGTGTGCCTGCTGCAGGGGTGTGTGTGTGTGTTAGTGTCATAAGTGTGCCTGCTGCTGGGGTGTGTCATGTCTCTGTCTGCTGTGTGTCATGTCTCTGTCTGCTGTGTGTCATGTCTCTGTCTGCTCTGTGTCATGTCTCTGTCTGCTCTGTGTCATGTCTCTGTCTGCTCTGTGTCATGTCTCTGTCTGCTGTGTGTCATGTCTCTGCTGTGTGTCATGTCTCTGTCTGCTCTGTGTCATGTCTCTGCTCTGTGTCATGTCTCTGCTGTGTGTCATGTCTCTGCTGTGTGTCATGTCTCTGCTGTGTGTCATGTCTCTGCTGTGTGTCATGTCTCTGCTGTGTGTCATGTCTCTGCTGTGTGTCATGTCTCTGTCTGCTGTGTGTCATGTCTCTGTCTGCTGTGTGTCATGTCTCTGTCTGCTGTGTCATGTCTCTGTCTGCTGTGTGTCATGTCTCTGTCTGCTGTGTGTCATGTCTCTGTCTGCTGTGTGTCATGTCTCTGCTGTGTGTCATGTCTCTGCTGTGTGTCATGTCTCTGCTGTGTGTCATGTCTCTGCTGTGTCATGTCTCTGCTGTGCTGTGTCATGTCTCTGCTGTGTGTCATGTCTCTGCTGTGTGTCATGTCTCTGCTGTGTGTCATGTCTCTGCTGTGTGTCATGTCTCTGCTGTGTGTCATGTCTCTGCTGTGTGTCATGTCTCTGTCTGCTGTGTGTCATGTCTCTGTCTGCTGTGTGTCATGTCTCTGCTGTGTGTCATGTCTCTGCTGTGTGTCATGTCTCTGTCTGCTCTGTGTCATGTCTCTGCTCTGTGTCATGTCTCTGCTGTGTGTCATGTCTCTGCTGTGTGTCATGTCTCTGCTGTGTGTCATGTCTCTGTCTGCTGTGTGTCATGTCTCTGTCTGCTGTGTGTCATGTCTCTGTCTGCTGTGTGTCATGTCTCTGTCTGCTGTGTGTCATGTCTCTGTCTGCTGTGTGTCATGTCTCTGTCTGCTGTGTGTCATGTCTCTGCTGTGTGTCATGTCTCTGCTGTGTGTCATGTCTCTGCTGTGTGTCATGTCTCTGCTGTGTGTCATGTCTCTGCTGTGTGTCATGTCTCTGCTGTGTCATGTCTCTGCGTGTGTCATGTCTCTGCTGTGTCATGTCTCTGTCTGCTCTGTGTCATGTCTCTGTCTGCTCTGTGTCATGTCTCTGTCTGCTGGGGGTGTCATGTCTCTGCTGTGTGTCATGTCTCTGCCTGCTCTGTCATGTCTCTGCCTGCTCTGTGTCATGTCTCTGTCTGCTGTGTGTCATGTCTCTGTCTGCTGTGTGTCATGTCTCTGTCTGCTGTGTGTCATGTCTCTGTCTGCTGTGTGTCATCTCTCTGTCTGCTGTGTGTCATGTCTCTGTCTGCTGTGTGTCATGTCTCTGTCTGCTGTGTGTCATGTCTCTGTCTGCTGTGTGTCATGTCTCTGTCTGCTGTGTGTCATGTCTCTGTCTGCTCTGTGTCATGTCTCTGTCTGCTCTGTGTCATGTCTCTGCTGTGTGTCATGTCTCTGCTTACTCTGTGTAATGTCTCTGTATACATTACATTACACAGACATTACACAGAGATATTACACAGTGTATACAGAGACATTACACAGTGTATACAGAGACATTACACAGAGTATACAGAGACATTACACAGAGTATACAGAGACATTACACAGAGTATACAGAGACATTACACAGAGTATACAGAGACATTACACAGAGTATACAGAGACATTACACAGAGTATACAGAGACATTACACAGAGTATACAGAGACATTACACAGAGTATACAGAGACATTACACAGAGTATACAGAGACATTACACACAGTAGACTGTAATGTCTCTGTATACTCTGTGTAATGTCTCTGTCTACTCTGTGTAATGTCTCTGTCTACTCTGTGTAATGTCTCTGTCTACTCTGTGTAATGTCTCTGTCTACTCTGTGTAATGTCTCTGTGTAATGTCTCTGTATACTCTGTGTAATGTCTCTGTATACATTACATTACACAGACATTACACAGAGACATTACACAGTGTATACAGAGACATTACACAGTCTATACAGAGACATTACACACAGTCTACTGTAATGTCTCTGTATACTCTGTGTAATGTCTCTGTATACTCTGTGTAATGTCTCTGTATACTCTGTGTAATGTCTCTGTATACTCTGTGTAATGTCTCTGTATACTCTGTGTAATGTCTCTATACTGTGTCTAATGTCTGTATACTGTGTGTAATGTCTCTATACTGTGTGTATACTGTGTGTAGTGTCTCTAATGTCTGTAGACTGTCTGTAGTGTGTCTATACTGTGTGTAATGTGTCTATACTGTCTCTAATGTCTGTAGACTGTCTGTAGTGTGTCTATACTGTGTGTAATGTCTCTATACTGTCTCTATACTGTCTCTATACTGTGTGTAATGTCTCTATACTGTGTGTAATGTCTCTATACTGTGTGTAATGTCTCTATACTGTGTGTAATGTCTCTATACTGTCTCTATACTGTGTGTAATGTCTCTATACTGTGTGTAATGTCTCTATACTGTGTGTAATGTCTCTATACTGTGTGTAATGTCTCTATACTGTGTGTAATGTCTCTATACTGTCTCTATACTGTGTGTAATGTCTCTATACTGTGTGTAATGTCTCTATACTGTCTCTATACTGTGTGTAATGTCTCTATACTGTGTGTAATGTCTCTATACTGTCTGTAATGTGTGTGTATAATGTGTCTAATCTCTGCATACTGTGTCTATACAATGTCTCATGTATGTATATACTGTGTGTTTCTCTCCTCACCCCTCCACCGCAGAGCCGCCTCCACACTCTGCTACCCGCAGAGCCGCCTCCACACTCTGCTACCCGCAGAGCCGCCTCCACACTCTGCTACCCGCAGAGCCGCCTCCACACTCTGCTACCCGCAGAGCCGCCTCCACACTCTGCTACCCGCAGAGCCGCCTCCACACTCTGCTACCCACAGACTCACCTCTATACTCTGATACCCACTCACCCGCGTCTATACACACAATTCATTTCACCGCGCTCCCGATGCAATTGCATCGGGCCTTTTTACTAGTAATAAATAAAAAGGGGTGTTACTAGTGTGAGACATGTAATGACTGACAGTCTGCTCTTCTGATCTACATATTTCACTCTGGTCATTTACATATTAAGAAAACGATTGATTGCACTGTAATGAGACATCAGATCACAGGTATTAAGGTGTCCTTATTTGACTTTCTATGACCTGCATGGCCATTTGGAAGCGTGGAAACAACTAACAGATTCCCTTTAAAGGGAGCCTGTCAGCATAGGATGATGGTTCAATCCTAGTACAGGCAGTTGGAGCATCAAGACAACGAAAAGATTAACATGCACCTTGTCACCTTCTTGTTTTTCCTCTACCTCCACCCCACACTCTTCATTGATTGACTTTATAGAGACAGAGAAGGGCAGATACGTACAAAAATGTGGCAAAATGCACGTAAAAGGAATCTGTCAGCAGGTTTTATTTATGTAATCTAAGAGCAGCATAATGTAGCCACTGAGAGCTTGATTCCAGGGGTATATAGAAACCAGGATAGCAAGTAGATTTAAATCTTCGCTGTTGTAAAAAGATGAAGGTCAAGATGCACTGAAGTAAAGTGTGGTGGGGTAGTTCAATGTGTTTCTAAGCAACCTTGCTTCTTCAGGAGTTTTGGTAGTGGCTCCTGAAGAAGAAGCAGGGTTTGCTACAAAATAAACCACTATACTTTCCTTCAGTGCATCGGGTCATGCGGTGATCCACACTACATTCAATTTGTTTCACGGCAATTTCTGACTCTGTTCACACTGTGGAGTCTAACAAACTTCCTTTTGCCTCTTAGTTGCTCAGTCTTTGGGCATTGACTGTATTTGTGCTCACTGGTTATCGGTCAGGCAGGAGTCAATTCCAGGCTGGCTGGTGATTTGCTGCTGGACACACAGGGGGTTTTCTCCCTATCACAGCTACTTCCACCCTTTAAGTAATGGTGGAACGGTGTCTCCCATGCCGATTATAGCTCTTGCATTGCTTCAGCGATGTTGATGTCATCCAGAGTTTTGGTGAAAAGTTATACGCTTTCTGTTGTTTGGTGGATATCCCCATGTTGTTTGTGTATCTCCACCCTGTACCTTGTGTATTTCCATGGTGTGGACATGCTGTGTGTTTGTGCTTTGGTTTTCCCCATTTGTCTCTTTTGTGTAGGATTCTTTCTCCAGTCCCGGTCCATATCTATGTTGCAGGAGTTAACCAGGGTTACTTAGGAGTCAGGGTCACGCAGGGGGTCCAGACCTCACCACCATGAGGCATACCTCTGGAATAAGGGACAGAGGGACAGTGTATTATCTCCTAGGCAGGGGATCAGATCAGGTTTCCCTACTTCCGATGATTGAATTAGACTCCCCGTCACCTGCTCTCTAGCACCACCTGTTATCTGAACAAACCGAGAATTACATGTATTACTCCCTGACACATCTGGACCTTCATCTTTTCACAGCGGTGCAGATTTAAATCCACTCTCTATCTTGTTTCCTTTTGTTTCTGCCATTTGGAGCGTGGATTCTGTAGCAGTTGTGTTACGTCTTTTCCACTGGTTGTGTGTCACACAGCCCCACATGGTGAGCATACTAGCTCCATATGTCTATTTAAGTTGTATCTGGGTAAGACCCTATTTCGCGATTTTATTCACAGCTATTGATTCCAGGATGTGTCACTTATTATGTTTGGCCAAGGGTGCACCAAGTGCCTGTATACTTCATTTAAACAGTCATTCTGTGATGACAGATTCCCTTTACGCACAAAGCAGTTACAGCATGTGTATCACAACCTGACTGTCACGATTGTCTCCCTTACCTGGGAGACTTGTGACTGGTTTGAGACCTCTGTCTCTTTTTTCTGTATTAAGACTTCATATTAAACTTTCCTTTGGCAGTTAAGGAGTTATTGTCAGTCTCTGCTGCTAGGAAGCAAGCTAGGTCTTGTCCAGGTGTGGCCACTCTGTGATTACTCTCATCCCCTTTATATGATCACATGGTTCCAGCATGCTTTGCTGGAGATTGAACATTCCTTGTTAAACTTCCTGAGGAGGTTTTCTGGAGCGCTGACTACTGCTAAGCTGTCTGCTGCCAAGGAGCTAGGCAGCAGGGGTGAAGCTGTCTAGTTGTTCCCCTGCCTGCCTCACCTTCCCTCTTGTATTATTGCAGTGGTTGGAACTAGTGCACCCACTGGCCATTCCCTAGTGAGGGCTAACATCAGGGTCAGCGAGGGCCTAGGTATCCAGTTTGGTGACGAGTTGAAAGAACTCGTATAGGGATGGTATGGACATCAGGTCACAGCCGCAGGTGAGTGCAGGAGGTCACCTTTCCTCCGTTCCCTATGAGCAGGGCCCTTCGCTGTATTTGTCGCCCACCCGGTTTCATTCATTCATTCATCACTATCACACACGGTAGCTGGACATTCCCCTTAGTCCAAGCGTGACACTGACAAGGTGAAAACCTTTTACATTTTCCATAGCCCTGATATTATTATTTTTTATATCAGCCTTTACGCCATTATACATTAGCAATTATCATGCAAATTCAAAACTGAATACTGGATAAATTCAGCTCTAAAGTCAAATTGTGAATGCAACTCTGTACTATGTCTTTAAAACATTAAAAACAAGTAATTTAACAATATTTTTTTTATATTGACAGTGAGATGATGGCAAAAATAACATCAACTTTCAAAACAAGGCATTGGAATTGTGTGATTTGCCGGCTGCCGGACGTGTGATGATTTATAATGAATGTGGGGATCTGATGACTCAATTCTGCTGACTCTCAACTATCATTTTCACCATATCTGTTAATGACACCCCTGCCTAACCATACATATCTAAAGGGTTAAAGAGAACCTGTTGGGTCCTTTTTTGGTTTTAAACTGTCCTAATGTTATTTAGTTTATGGTATGCATGCTCTAAATAATATTGGGGGCAGTTTAAAACCAAAAAACTACTACGTGATCTGTTCCCTTAAGGGTACCTGCTCACTATCCGAGGCGCTGCATGTTGGACGCAGCGCCACCGGGCCTTAGGGAATCCGCAGGTGAATGCAGGGAGACCGCAGCAGCCCTGTACTCACCATCTTCATGGTGGCCGCTTCCAACTCTGCAGCATGAAATGAACATGTTACGTTGATGTGGAAGAGCGGAAACTGCTGCGGTCGGGTGAAGCATAGTGAGGATGGGATTTCTACAAATCTTATCCAGTATGCTTGTACCGTACCACGAAGCGTTTTGGACACAGCGTCCTGCAAGTACCGATCACGAATATGCACCCTTAAGGTGACACAATCCAGGATTAGAGAAATATGGCATCTCGCCGTCTTCTACATACAGCGCCATGGTCGTTCCACAGTTTGTGGTATTGCCGTTTAGATCCACTGACTTTAATGGAGATAATATACAATTCCAAGCCCAAAACATGGTGCTGTCCTCGGAAAAGAACAGCTTTGTTTTTCTAATCTTTGACAGGTTCTTTAATTCCCAAAGAACTGAAAAAAAAATCCCCCATGTATTGTGAGCGAGCGCTGTCAGTGATGTAATGACAGTCATCCCACTCCTGTCCTCTTATTATTCAAGCTGTTAAGAGATTGCTATGCCGTAGTTATCTCTCTGGCTCACTATGGTAAATTCTAATGCAGCTGCGGCACTGAAGTATCACCCTGGCAGGAAATCATCCACCTTCATTAGATCGTGAAGGAGAAGCGGTGGAGGCCTTGTGCAGTGTGCTGTTTATCTACACTGACAATATATATTTGTTGTATTTCTGCACAATTTCTTCCTTAAAGATGCAGCCAGGAGAGATGTTTGATTGCTCGATCCTAAGGTTCACCTTTCGCGATCCTTCACTAATGGATAATGATCTGCATAAATAGTTTCCCGTTTCGTCCCTTTGGAAGCGTCAACTCTGCTGCTAATAAAGCTGGGAATTCACCGTCCCTGAGGCCTCTCTCCAGGTTCATCAGCTGTTCTATGCCAAGATACTAGTAAGTTACTAGTTGTGGGCAGTATTGAATCTTTAACTTTAGTTACACTTTAAGATTGAGCCGTGTTTCTGAGTGAGGGAGTCTCAATATTGCGGACTATTATATTCCAGCTTTCCATAGACCAGACCATTGTAGGTGCCAGGACACTCCTTCCCCAGCTTTGAGACCCCTTCTCCGGCTCTGCAGACTTTCAGATTCCTTCCTTGGCTTTGCTTTGTGCCATATCACACCTTTTCCATCTGTTTTATGGTCTCGCACACACGTCCCTCAGCTTTCTTATAAGCCAACCACAACATCTATAGATGAGGTGTATAACGTTCTCTATTGTGGAGAAATAAGTATATAAACTCCCACTAATGGAAAATAATACTTTTAAGATGTCTCTAAAAGGAATATGAATAGCGCACAATACTACTTCAGCCAAGAAAGAGCAAATCTGAAAGTCTCATAAGTCTGTGGTGCCAATCCCATATTATCCTATGTATATTCATCAGTACATGGATAACAGGGACTTCTCCAGGGAACAAAGGGGTGAGTCTCTAGAGCAGGGGTGGGGAACCTCAGGCCCCAGGGCCGCATGCAGCCCTCGAGGACTTTTTCTGCAGCACCTGGGAAGATTACTGGGGACCACAGTGCTCCGGTTGGTAGATGCGTTTTACCGACTGCCTACCCTTTAAATCCAGCTCCCCAGTGATCTCTATGCCCCAGCCTTAGTCTCCCCAGTGATGTATGTGCCCCCAGCATCTCCTGTGAGGTCTATGGCCCTATCAAACCTGGAAAAGCAGTTGAGAAGCAACATGATCAATATCATCTAAAATCACAGTCACACCAAAGAGAAGCAGCTTCAGCCCCCTTTTCCCTTATATGGATACATGCCCCGTATTCACTAAAGATGGATCTGTGTGACAATAAACATATGTCTGCTTCACATACAGTGCAGTGGGGAGACCTTGTGGAAGGTTTATGAATGGTTTACAACCAGAATGTTGTTATGAAGTATATTTGAAAGTTTATTAAAATCACATGCTCTACATTATTATTAAATAAAAATGTAAACGGAGGTAATGCTTTAAGTCTCTTTCCTTGCAGATTTTCTAAAATCTGCAAGGGAAAATGTATGTTAGCAAAGTCAATGAGAATTCTGAAGTGCTGTGCCCACCTTCAGGTTTTTTTTTCTTACAGATTTTGGTGCAGAAAAACAAAACAAAAAACAAACATAATTTTTTCTGCGTTTTTCTCATAGACTATATGAACAAAACCAGGGCTGTGGAGTCGGTGTCCATTTTGGTCAAGTCAGAGTCTGTATAAAATGGACCAGCTCCTAAAATATATAATAAATTGGAATAAATTCAATGCAGAATACACTGAATATTATTATTATTATGAATGATTATTATGTTCTATCTAAATATCTTGATTATTGTATCATAATAATGATTAAAGCCTGATGGTCACATTGTACTACAATAAATTTAGCACTTAAACATGAGACATGTATGAGGGAGTTGGAGTCGGAGTCAGGAAAATTAAGGAGTTAGGAGTCAGTGATTTGGCTTACGGACTCCACAGTCCGCCTTTTTTCACCCAGGAGATGCAGATTTAGTGTAGAAATAATCTGCTAGGTTGGCACATAGCCTTAGTTCAGTTTCAATACAAAACAGTGTTTTATCAACAGAATAATATCACTGGAGGACTTTTGATTGAATGCCATGAAGTCCTGCTAATATTTAAACCCTGCCCCAGCTAAGGATTGGCTGGTTGCTCACAATGTACAGTGCAAGCTGCCAAGGGATTTGGCGGAGTCATATACAGCTCTGAATTCTGAGCACTGCTACATCTACAACAGAAAACATGGATTCTCTTAAAACGTCATAAAGCAGTAAGTCAAACATCACTGAAATCAGGCTCCCTGCCCCTACATCATGCTGACAGATTCCAATAAATGTATTCAGTTTGACGGACAGATAGATGGTAAATGGCTGGGTCTAACTTGGCCTGACATTAAGAGACTCTGGACTTAACACCGGTTGCCAATACAAAGCTGGTATTAACGCCTTATTACCCAGCATGCCACCGCCACCAGGTCTGATGGAAGTCTGGTAAAGTTCCTGGAAATTGCGCTACAATGAGTGCGATATCTTCAGGTGCAGCTGCAAGCTGCTATTCTTTAGTGTGGGGAGGCCCTAAAAAAATGGGCCCTCACTCGCCGAGAATACCAGCCCTTAGCTGCCTAGTGTTACCTTGGCTGGCAATTAAAAATAGGGCGGAGCCCACACATTTTTTTTGCCTGCCAAGGTAAAATTAAGTAGCTGTGGCCGGCAGCTTGCAGCTGTTCGCTTTCATTGGGCTAGATGTAACAATACTGCAAAGCCCCACCCGTTTCTTTTTATTATTATTTATTATTTAACACATTATGTTAACACTAATGTGTATGGCAAGCAAGCACAATCACCGTCCAGAATGAGGAAATGCAGTCTGACTGCAACAGCCAATCATAGAGACTTTCTCAGAGTGTGAGCGTCTGTGATTGGCTGTTTGCCGGTCAGTGCAGTGAATATGCATGAAGGTTAATGGGCGGTCCTGAAAGCAGCAGCGGGAGTCTGGAAAGCCCAATCTACCTATTCTACCAGCTATCTATCTAATTTTCTATCTATTCTAACTTTTAACAGCTTGGGATTGACCATGTTAAAAAAGCATGTCATATGCATGACACACGGATGCTAGGTGCGGGGAGACCGCACACTTATATGTCATATGCGTGTCAAAACGCATGACACGCTGATACTTTTCTCACCGATATCTGCAACAACAACAAAAAAAAGCAGATGTGAGTGCACCCTAACGCCTATAAATGCCTAATGTTTATCGCTTTCTAACTTTGATGGTTGGTTTGCAACTGTAAAAAAAAAGAATTTCCTTCAAGTCACAGACCGCTGGAGCTGTATCATATTGCTCTCCAAAGAAAGACATTAAAAGTTACTAGAACATAATGGCTGTATAAAATCAGAGCTCTTGGACTGAGAAACAGAGAATAAATAATGGAGTATCGCCTTCACATTTTAGAAGAGATTTGCACCTTTGTGGCTTCATATAAAGCTCAGCACTACATGATGAGCCATAAATCAGCGTGGCACAGCCGGCACAAGGCCTGATACTTTCCATCGCACGGCCGTACCCGGCTCCGCCATCCTACAATATTTCTGGGTAATAGAACTTTACAGGAAGTCGCTAAGAAAATCAAGTTATGGACGATGGCGAAGAATTTAGACAGTAGCTGTAAAGTTTAACAGCGTGGAAAGGAAACTGCAATGTGACATCACATTACTCTGACTGATGAGAACAAAGCGTTTGTCTGTCACTCTGCTCAGGGACGATTGTTTTCATTCAGCTCGCAGCCGCCATCGTGCACTGTGTTCCTCCACTGTGACCAGGCCGGTTCACATCCAGGAATCATCGGTTTGAAACAGACCCAGGAAGCCGAAAAATGGACGGCTATTTAACAGATCTGATAGACTCCAATGTTAAAAAAAATGAACTCCGTGCTGTTTTATAGTAGTTACACCAAAAAGAAGTGTCAGCAAGCATTTTATACTGCTTAGATAACTGACTACTGCACATGTGAATTCAGCACTAGTGATGCACAGGAACATCCCTCCGTTCCTAGGAGATTATTGAAGAAGGGGTCACACTGACAAGATCTTAAGGGGCCGTCACACGCGTCAATATCGCTGTCAATATCGCTGCTGCACGTGACGTTGCAGCGATATTGACGCGTGTGACAGGGCGCATCAAATAGCGATAAATCGCTGGTTGATGGTCGCCAGGTTTTTGGACTGGAACGAAAACCTGTCGATGGTCGCCCGGTGGACACGCAGCATCACTGCGTGTGACACAGGGAGATGCGAACAGCCAGCTCCCAGCGCCTCTCAGCAAGCGCTGGGAGCTGGTAACCAAGGTACACATCGGGTATCTAGGCAGCGCACGCTGCCTAGTTACCCACAGTTTACCCTGGATACCAGCCTGCAGACATCGTGGAAACGATATTTAAATCATATCCACGATGTCGCTGGTCCAAGTCTGCCTGTGTGACAGCTCACCAGCGATCAGCTGTCAATGTCGCCAGCGATCAGATCGCTGGCGACATTGACATGTGTGACGCCGGCTTTAGGCTCTGTTCACATGGCTGCTTGGATATAGCTTTTGTCCGTCCCATTTTAGGAACAAACTAAATAAGTGACCTGTTGTATTAATAGAGGCAATCTGTCAGGTTTTTGCTGCTTCATCTGACAGCAGAAATATATAAGCAAAGAAACCCTGAAACCAACGATGTATCATAGCAGTTCTGACACAAAGTGTTTAGATGTAGCCATACAGCAGAGTTTAAAGAGCTGCCCCTGCCCTCATCAGGTTCTGTATACAAAGTCTATAGTCTGTGAGAAGCTGCTAATCACAGAGGGGGAGGATGTGTTAGACATGTGCCTGAGCAATGATAAACTACTGGTGCTAAAACAAAGATTGCAGGAAAGCAACACACTTTTTGATAAGAGGCACATCACTGAATTCTTTGTGTTAACCCTTACAGCATGTGGTCTTCAGATTACATAGCAAAAACCTTTTAAAGCTATGTCCAGACACATTGATTTTTGGTTTTGCAAATATGCAGCAAAACCCGAGGTGTTTTCAGGTTCTCCTGAATTTTTCACAGGAAGTTGGTGTTTTTTTCCTGCTGATGTGATGTGTTTTTTGTGGGTTATTGCTGCTTTTTTTTTTCAATTTGGCCATAGAACAAAGCTACAAACACAGAAAAGAATTGACATGCTATTATTTCAAATCCGCAGCAAAACCTGGGGTGTTCACACTTTTTGCAGTGAAATAAAACCAATGTGTGTCGACAGCAAATCCCAGAATCACATAGGTTTGCTGGGAAACAAAAACGCAGAATTAGTATAGATTTACGTAAAACCAAGGCAAAACCTGACCCCAAATCTGCAGCAAAAACACACTGTGTGAACATACCCCTAACAGATTCACTTAATGCAAACAGAAGCAGTGGAGCCGCACTGAATTTTACAAGGTTATGTTAGTGTCTGACGTTTTTAGAACAGAAATAAAGTCCTGCATGTCAACCTTTTTCTGTCTCCTGATGGACCTTATGATAACCAATGGGGTTTGTTTGCAGAACTAATGGAACAGATCACTGTTCCTAAAACAAAATGTGAACAGAGAACCATACCATAAAACAAAATACATCTGCTCGCCCCTTCATAGTAATAATAGTAGTTTGTGGAATGTGATGCACAGACAGAGGTATGGGCAGTTTCCAAGATGTGAATAAGTAGGAAATTTCAGCACTCGCAATTCCAAAAATTAAAAAAAATAACTTTTTTGGTCACTAAAACTTGTAAGACAAAAAAATAAATAAAACACTTGATCTCCGTGTTTCAAGCCCAT
>JARQOC010000005.1:456461041-456526469 GCA_033576535.1 Allobates femoralis | reverse complement strand
AAAAAAAAATCAAATTGACAATTTGCAGTCAACATACTGGCACTTAAAGAGGATCTTTCACCAAATTTTTCATGATGAACTGGAAGGTATTTGGCACCTAATGACTTAATGTTTGTTTAATGCAAGCAGGTGTCATCAGAGTGTTTTTATTGAAGGTGTGTACTTCTTTCCCTGACTGACCAATCATAAGCAGGAAACATCACATTGGTCATTAGGTCTCACACAGGACCAATCAGACCAATCTGTTCCCATTAGATGGGATTTCCGGAAATCTCATGATCACTGTGCCTCTACCTTCCACAGCATTATATCACCTGTGGTGCAGCTTGCCACTTTCTGCTCCTCTGCAGCATGTTAATTTATTGCTGCAGAGTCAGAAGCGATCACCAGCAGGTGAATGCAAGGAGAAGCCACAGATCATGAGTACAGGGCGGCTGCGTTCACCCCGTGGGTTCCCTCAGGTCTGAAAACACGGCATCCAGGATGCTGTTTTTCCAGTCTACACATACCCTCGAAGATTTTCGTATATATACAAAGTGATAACTTTTCTAGTTCATGCCATTTGGATATTTAGTGTTACTATCCAAAAGGCCTCTCTCAACAATCCTTTTTTTTCCAGTCTCCTCCAGGCATTGAACAGTTAAGGCTGCCTTCACATTGCATAATTTCTGATTCGTGGCTATCCGTTTTAAAACAGATAGCCACGGCTCAGTTTTGGCCTCCCATGTTATCCTATGGGCACGGATTGGTCCTAAAGTGGCCATCCGTGTGTGTCAGTTTTGTCACGGATCCGTTTGTGTCAGTTTCTTTAATGCACCCAGAATCAGAGACTGTTCCGATTTTGGGCTGCCTTGAAAAACGCTGACACCAACAGACAGACATGGATCCGTAACTGTCTGTGTCAAATAACATGGATGTCTACGGAGCGCAGATCCATGAGGAAAAAAAAGGATCCGTGAAATGGATCTGTTTTGCTGTACTGAGCATGCTCAGAAGGTACAGCTCCTCCCATCCCCATCTCTGGTGACTGATGACAGATCCGATAAAAAACGGTGGGTGGATATCAGTTGCCATCTGTTTGAACACATCAATGCCTGTCCGTGTGGTCCTTGAAGTTGAAGGAACCGCAGATTTTAATATCATGCAGTGTGAAGAGGGCCTAACTCTTTCCAATCCATAAAAAGAAAATTCTTTCAAATTACCATTGTGTTTCTCTACAAAATACCTTATAGCCCCTGAATAGGTGGCATTGATATTAGATATATTAAAAATGTGCTCTGAAATTCTTCTTTTCAGCTTGCGAATGGTGCAACCTATAGGATGTAATATTACACATCTTACATTGTGTACAATAAACTACATGGTTACTGTTGCAATTAATAATTGATTGTATTTTATTGCTATGATTTGATTTCCACATTTACAAACACTGCATTTAGTCCCGGCACAGCTGTATAAGCCTTTACAGAGCCCTCATGTAGGATTATTGGTATGTGCTGGATATACCCGGGAGAAGGCATATTATCTACCTTTTCTGGCTACTCATTACCCCTTCATTGAGATTAGGTATTTAGATAAGAATCTTGATATAACATAGGGTATATCACTGTACAATGTGCTTTTATTTCATTATACTGGCAGCTAAATGGGGAAATAAAAATTATCCTAAAAGTACCAATATTTTTTTTACATATCTTTCCCCTGAAGTCCACCATCATAGATTTTTAATTATTTGTATATGCAATAAAGAATTAGATTTTGCCTTGGATTCAACCCTTCTTCACATCTCCCATAATGCACTATATGACAGCCTCCATAAGAAAGGATATTTCAAGCAAGTTAAAGTAAGATGTCACCTTAAAGAAAAACTGTCACGTCAAAAATCCGTATGTAACATTTTCTAATTCCTCCCTCTAAATGCTCTCTATTGATGTATTTCTTTTATTTATATTTCCCTCCTATCTTCTGTAAACGTTAAATAAAGAGTTTCATTCCATCTGTCACTCACAGTGAATGATCCACTTAGTTCTCTGCTGTCCACTCCCCATAGATGAATATGCATGTCACATATTCACATCACATCACTGCACAGGAGATCAGGTGGGGGGAGGCTGCATCCTCCTCTCTGCTCTCTGTGTCTGCAGCCAAGCAAGAGGCCAATTACAACACAGAAACTGTCACAGCAAGGATATCTGCTTACAGAAACAAATGGAGTCTAGATAATGCAGACCTGCAATAGCTCTCTCCCTCCATGTCCTCAACAGAACAAAAGCTACTGAAACCTGACATTGCAGTGTTAGCAAAGGGAGGAGGGAGGAAAGAGCTGCTGAGAAGGAGTGCATCATTACAAGACAGTTTATACAGCAGCCAGACAATTCCTGTTTGCTTATAATGGAGAGGACTAATCCAGCAGCTCTCTGCAGGGTCTAACAATGCTGATAACATGGAAACTACAAAAGGTTCACTAATGATTTTACATGTTTTTAAACATTCTGCCCAGGCACTACTCAAGGGTAATATTAGTATCATACTGAAAAATTACCTGACAATGTTCCTTTAACATATTAATATCTTCTTAACTGGTGGGGGTCTGACCACTGGGGTCTGCACTATTCTGCAGAACTGCTTGGGACTGCACCCAATTCACTCTCTATGGGGCTGCCGAGCAATGTGCTTGGCTTTTTCTGGCAGCCCCATAGACAATGAATAAAGCACCGGTCAGGCACATTTTACAATAGATATAAAAGTTCCCCCCTGGAGATGAAAGTAGTAAGACCCTTTTGGAAAAATGAGATGCAGGTCTTGGAATATTGATAGAACTGTGGCCGACAGATCTCATTACAGCCTGTGTGGATCCTCCTGACCAGGGCTGTGAGGTCGGAGTCAGGGAAATGGAGGAGTCCAGGTTGGAGGTTTGGCTTATTGACTCCACAGCCCGGCTCCTAACAAGATTGGCTATGGAAGTAATTAGACTGTGATAAATCCAACAGTCCGACAAGAAGAACTATAAGAAGTAAAGTGAGTAAAGGATGTAACGTCACTCCTCAGAGTTATGTAAACTCTAAATCCATATAATTGTCAGAGATGAATCATCCGGATTTTAGTTCTCAGGTCAGTAACTACAGGAGTCTGAGTACCACGATCATACAAGACACCTCTACTGGCACCTTAAAGGGGCACATAACTGAAAAACTAAAACCTTACAAAAGTGCGTACGGTGCGAAGAACAACTAAGATTATGCACAGAGGTAGAAAAACATCCTGGAGGTTCTCAGACATAGTGATCATGGGGCCGACATGTCCTGGACTTCCTGGCAGTAATCATGATGGCTTACAATGGTTCCCATTCACTGGCACCATGCTGGAAAGTCTCACATTACAAAGGAAAAAACGTCCATTTCCAAATGTCACAACCATTACTCCTTTAACCTGCAAAGGCTTCAGAGGAGGTACTTGCTCTACCACTACAAATCTAAAGGTTTGCAATGGTAGAAAATGACATGATGTGACTGTACTGCAGGGCACAGACAGGTAATAATGCTTCAATAAGAACCTGTCACCAGGTGTTTGCTACCACATTTACATACTATAGTGACAGAAATCCCGATTCCAGTGATGTGTCACTTACTGGGCTGTCATTTTGATAAATCCAGTTTTCTCTACTGCACATCTCTGAATGCGGAGCTCTGTATATCCCTGTCCACACCACCGATTGGCAGCTTTCTGCCCATGTACACATTGTACACAGAGAGCTGACAATCAGTGGTGGGGTTATACAGAGCTCATGATTATGGAGGATGTCCAATTCCCTGCTGATAAAACTTTGTTTTGACCAAAATTGCACTAAGCAGCCCGGCATGTGACATTACCGGAATCAGGGTCTCTGTCTCTACATTATGCTGCTCTTAAATTAAGTGACAAAAACCTGGTGACCAATTTCCTTTTAAGATCTCTATGTATTTTCTTGAGTTCCGATGTCCCCTCCCCCAGCATATACAGCATAGCTTAGTTCCTATAGACATCATATCTCTTTTTACTGGAGCCAAGACTAACATGATGCTATCAATGTACCAATACATATACAGCCGCAAAACCAAAGATGATGCTCTTCATGCAATTGACAAGCAATGCTCATCTGCAGGGGCAAATCTCATGTAAATGTGCCACAAAGCTGGCATTCTGGGTATGCTGTGCTCCTGGATGGATGCAGGTTTATTGGGTGGTTGCCCTCTTATAAGTGATGGCTAGGCAGGCAGTAGATCAGACTTCCATGGCCACGAATGATCTTGACAATTAGAAGTTCTGCACCTTTGAAGGCAACTTTTTTTTTTTTACTTAGAACTCTCTGGATTGTAAGGTATTTTGTATGGGGTTTCGTTAAACGTTTGCACTTCTTGGTGTTACAGGCTCTTTGCTTCCCTCAACTTTAATAGGGTCTGTGATCATAAATAAAATGAGTTCAGAACAAGACCAATGAAAGGGTTTTAGTGATGAACAAAGTAAGATATTCGGTTCGGATTGCTCTTACTGAATACTTTGATCTGTTCCAGTCATTTCATTGACTTGTATTAGGTTTGTTATCCATAACGAATACTGAAACAGTTCAAAGTATTGAGTAAAAGCATCCAATACTCGCTCATCACTAGTTACAAACTCTAGGAGGCGCTCACTGATGTATTCTCAGTTAGCCCATTCTGCAGCCAACAATACACAGTGTTAGACCAGGGACAGACGGCCGTATGACACAGACATCAATCGCATCAGAATGCCGAACTGGCCGGCGACTCTCCTGACCAGAGTGCGACAGCTTCATAGATATACAGGAATCTGTCACACTCCATTGAGGAGAGCCACCAGCCAGTCCGGGCATTTGGATGCGATTGAGGTCTGTGTTAAAGCCCAGTTACACAAAGATAATCGTGCAGAGATTGTTTGCAGATCTCTCGTTGCAGTGAAATCATGGACACATTGTTACATTTTGTGGCTGTATACAAATGTAACAATGTGTCCATGATTTCACTGCAACCAGAGATCTGAGAACAATCTCTGCACATTAACTGTGTGTGTAACTAGACTTTATACGGCCGTCTGTCCCTGACCTAACACAGGGTTATGGAAGGCAAACAGTGAACAATGTTCAATGAAACCCAAAGTCAAAAATGGTTCTAAAGGCCCCGTTACACGGTACGAGATCATGAATGATATCACTCAAACATCACGGGTTTGGAGTCATTCAAGCGACATTGTTAGGACGTTGTTTCGTGTGACACCGAGATACGACTACGATAAATTGTTGGATCGTTGATCGCAGATTTGAGAACATGTTCTGAAATCAGACGATCCCCGATCAGCCAACCTGCTGCATCGTTGTGTGTGACACCGCGATAACGATGTCGTTAACGACTTCGCCCATTCACATCAGTGAACAAGTATCATTCGCTGGGTTGTACGAACGATAGCTGCTCGTTACATTGTTGGTGCGTCGTCCACGATATCTAGACGTGTGACATCTCACCAACGGCCTCTAAAAGATGTCCTAATGACCGCGCTCCCATGAGATCACTGGTGATATCATTACTACATTGAACAGTACCTTTACCCTAAACACATGAATTTAAGTAACTCAATGATGGACAACCCCCTCTGTAGGGCAGCAGGTCTGATTTGGACGACCCCCTCTGTAGGGCAGTAGGTCTGATTTGGACGACCCTCTCTGTAGGGCAGCAGGTCTGATTTGGACGACCCTCTCTGTAGGGCAGCAGGTCTGATTTGGACGACCCTCTCTGTAGGGCAGCCGGTCTGATTTGGACGACCCTCTCTGTAGGGCAGTAGGTCTGATTTGGACGACCCTCTCTGTAGGGCAGCAGGTCTGATTTGGACGACCCTCTCTGTAGGGCAGCAGGTCTGATTTGGACGACCCTCTCTGTAGGGCAGCCGGTCTGATTTGGACGACCCTCTCTGTAGGGCAGCAGGTCGGATTTGGACGACCCTCTCTGTAGGGCAGCAGGTCGGATTTGGACGACCCTCTCTGTAGGGCAGCAGGTCTGATTTGGACGACCCTCTCTGTAGGGCAGCAGGTCTGATTTGGACGACCCTCTCTGTAGGGCAGCAGGTCGGATTTGGACGACCCTCTTTGTAGGGCAGCCGGTCGGATTTGGACGACCCCCTCTGTAGGGCAGCAGGTCTGATTTGGACGACCCCCTCTGTAGGGCAGCAGGTCTGATTTGGACGACCCCCTCTGTAGGGCAGCAGGTCTGATTTGGACGACCCTCTCTGTAGGGCAGCAGGTCGGATTTGGACGACCCTCTTTGTAGGGCAGCAGGTCTGATTTGGACGACCCTCTCTGTAGGGCAGCAGGTCTGATTTGGACGACCCTCTCTGTAGGGCAGCCGGTCTGATATTGTGCGACGTCCTTTAAACTTCTTCTAGATTGTAGAAGCGTCCACCAATGTTTGGAGGAAGAAGAGTGAAGAGGATGGAGGACGAGAGCAGCCCTGGATGGTGGATGTCTCATGTAAGACCCCCCTGATCATAAACTAGGATAACGATGGCCATAGCTCTCCGTACCAGGCTCACACAATGCAGAAGAGCGGCCACCATCTGTCCAGGACCATCACTGGGGGCTGATGTGAGCCCGGACAGTGGGCTCCTCACAGAGGCTTTATCATTGGTGGATGCTGCTCTATGGATGGCCTCCACAGCTGAGCACCAATAATCTGGATTACACAGAATTGGTGAATAATCTGTAACCAATCTAAGGGGATGTAGACCTCACACCTGGGCACACAGGGGATCACACACCGGCCGCAGACACCGGGATCACATTGTGGAGCCGCAGACAGGACGGGATCGGTGACATTGATGGATCACACACCGCCGCCAATCACACTGCCCCCAGCACAGCCCAGTGTGTCCCCACACCGCCGTATACAGCCCGGGGCTGCTGTCTGGGCTCAGGGGAACCACAAGTCCCAGCGCCTCTCGGGAACTCACCGTGCTCACCGCCGATCGCTGCTGGGGACTCGACACTTCCCGGCGCATCCCCAGCAGCGAACCGCGCATGCGCAGGGAACTCTCGCTTCTTCAGTAATTACTAGCGGCGCGAGAACTGCTGACGCATGCGCAGTGTGCGGCCAGGGCTGAGTGATGGACAGGGCTACGTGCTGCATGGAGGATTCCCGGAGTGTGAGGAGGGAAAGTCGGGGCATATGAAGGAAGCTCCAACACGACAATAAAGAGGATACAAAAATGGCAATAGTAAGCTGCATCCCTCACTGCCTGGTAACTGCTCAAGTGTCCACAGCAAATGTAAAACACAAAAATAGCCACTCCTCAGTGGTGATACCGTGTAATGGCTGACAGGAGAATGGCACAATGTACCACACAACATAACACAGCTGGAGCTGCGCAGTCAGCTGACATGATCGCCCGCAGCGCTCACACACGGCTGCAGACCATCAGTGATTGGCTGCGGAGATCACATGACCAGGAATTGCAGCAATATGTTGCAGGAGCTGCACTCATACCAGAATGAAAGCTGCAGGCCATCAGTGATTGGCTGCGAAGATCACATGACCAGGAATTGCAGCAATGTGTTGCAGGAGCTGCACTCATACAAGAATGAAGGCTGCAGGCGATCAGTGATTGGCTGCGAAGATCACATGACCAAGAATTGCAGCAATGTGTTGCAGGAGCTGCACTCATACAAGAATGAAGGCTGCAGGCGATCAGTGACTGGTTGTGGAGATCACATGACCAAGAATTGCAGCATTGTGTTGCAGGAGCTGCACTCATACAAGAATGAAGGCTGCAGGCGATCAGTGATTGGTTGTGGAGATCACATGACCAAGAATTGCAGCAATATGTTTCAGGAGCTGCACTCATACAAGAATGAAGGTTGCAGGCGATCAGTGATTGGCTGCGGAGATCACATGACCAAGAATTGCAGCATTGTGTTGCAGGAGCTGCACTCATACAAGAATGAAGGTTGCAGGCGATCAGTGATTGGTTGTGGAGATCACATGACCAGGAATTGCCGCAATATGTTGCAGGAGCTGCACTCATACCAGAATGAAGGCTGCAGGCGATCAGTGATTGGCTGCGGAGATCACATGACCAGGAATTGCCGCAATATGTTGCAGGAGCTGCACTCACACAAGAATGAAGGCTGCAGGTGATCAGTGATTGGCTGCGGAGATCACATGACCAGGAATTGCAGCAATATGTTGCAGGAGCTGCACTCATACAAGAATGAAGGCTGCAGGCGATCAGTGATTGGTTGTGGAGATCACATGACCAGGAATTGCAGCAATATGTTGCAGGAGCTGCACTCACACAAGAATGAAGGCTGCAGGCGATCAGTGATTGGTTGTGGAGATCACATGACCAAGAATTGCAGCATTGTGTTGCAGGAGCTGCACTCATACAAGAATGAAGGCTGCAGGCGATCAGTGATTGGCTGCGAAGATCACATGACCAAGAATTGCAGCAATGTGTTGCAGGAGCTGCACTCATACAAGAATGAAGGCTGCAGGCGATCAGTGATTGGTTGTGGAGATCACATGACCAGGAATTGCAGCAATATGTTTCAGGAGCTGCACTCATACAAGAATGAAGGTTGCAGGCGATCAGTGATTGGCTGCGGAGATCACATGACCAAGAATTGCAGCATTGTGTTGCAGGAGCTGCACTCATACAAGAATGAAGGTTGCAGGCGATCAGTGATTGGTTGTGGAGATCACATGACCAGGAATTGCAGCAATATGTTTCAGGAGCTGCACTCATACAAGAATGAAGGCTGCAGACCATCAGTGATTGGTTGTGGAGATCACATGACCAGGAATTGCATCAATATGTTTCAGGAGCTGCACTCATACAAGAATGAAGGTTGCAGGCGATCAGTGATTGGCTGCGGAGATCACATGACCAAGAATTGCAGCATTGTGTTGCAGGAGCTGCACTCATACAAGAATGAAGGTTGCAGGCGATCAGTGATTGGTTGTGGAGATCACATGACCAGGAATTGCCGCAATATGTTGCAGGAGCTGCACTCATACCAGAATGAAGGCTGCAGGCGATCAGTGATTGGCTGCGGAGATCACATGACCAGGAATTGCAGCAATATGTTGCAGGAGCTGCACTCACACAAGAATGAAGGCTGCAGGTGATCAGTGATTGGCTGCGGAGATCACATGACCAGGAATTGCAGCAATATGTTGCAGGAGCTGCACTCACACAAGAATGAAGGCTGCAGGCGATCAGTGATTGGCTGCGGAGATCACCTGACCAGGAATTGCAGCGGTATGTTGCAGGAGCTGCACTCATACAAGAATAAAGGCTGCAGGCGATCAGTGATTGGTTGTGGAGATCACATGACCAGGAATTGCAGCAATATGTTTCAGGAGCTGCACTCATACAAGAATGAAGGCTGCAGGCGATCAGTGATTGGCTGCGGAGATCACATGACCAGGAATTGCAGCAATATGTTGCAGGAGCTGCACTCATACAAGAATGAAGGTTGCAGGTGATAAGTGATTGGCTGCGGAGATCACATGACCAGGAATTGCAGCAATGTGTTGCAGGAGCTGCACTCATACCAGAATGAAGGCTGCAGACCAGTGATTGGCTGCGAAGATCACATGACCAGGAATTGCAGCAATGTGTTGCAGGAGCTGCACTCATACCAGAATGAAGGCTGCAGACCATCAGTGATTGGCTGCGAAGATCACATGACCAGGAATTGCAGCAATGTGTTGCAGGAGCTGCACTCATACAAGAATGAAGGCTGCAGGCGATCAGTGATTGGCTGCGAAGATCACATGACCAAGAATTGCAGCAATGTGTTGCAGGAGCTGCACTCATACAAGAATGAAGGCTGCAGGCGATCAGTGATTGGTTGTGGAGATCACATGACCAGGAATTGCAGCAATATGTTTCAGGAGCTGCACTCATACAAGAATGAAGGTTGCAGGCGATCAGTGATTGGCTGCGGAGATCACATGACCACGAATTGCAGCATTGTGTTGCAGGAGCTGCACTCATACAAGAATGAAGGTTGCAGGCGATCAGTGATTGGCTGCGGAGATCACATGACCAGGAATTGCAGCAATATGTTGCAGGAGCTGCACTCACACAAGAATGAAGGCTGCAGGTGATCAGTGATTGGCTGCGGAGATCACATGACCAGGAATTGCAGCAATATGTTGCAGGAGCTGCACTCACACAAGAATGAAGGCTGCAGGCGATCAGTGATTGGCTGCGGAGATCACCTGACCAGGAATTGCAGCAATATGTTTCAGGAGCTGCACTCATACAAGAATGAAGGCTGCAGGCGATCAGTGATTGGCTGCGGAGATCACATGACCAGGAATTGCAGCAATATGTTGCAGGAGCTGCACTCATACAAGAATGAAGGTTGCAGGTGATAAGTGATTGGCTGCGGAGATCACATGACCAGGAATTGCAGCAATGTGTTGCAGGAGCTGCACTCATACCAGAATGAAGGCTGCAGACCAGTGATTGGCTGCGAAGATCACATGACCAGGAATTGCAGCAATGTGTTGCAGGAGCTGCACTCATACCAGAATGAAGGCTGCAGACCATCAGTGATTGGCTGCGAAGATCACATGACCAGGAATTGCAGCAATGTGTTGCAGGAGCTGCACTCATACAAGAATGAAGGCTGCAGGCGATCAGTGATTGGCTGCGAAGATCACATGACCAAGAATTGCAGCAATGTTTGCAGGAGCTGCACTCATACAAGAATGAAGGCTGCAGGCGATCAGTGATTGGTTGTGGAGATCACATGACCAGGAATTGCAGCAATATGTTTCAGGAGCTGCACTCATACAAGAATGAAGGTTGCAGGCGATCAGTGATTGGCTGCGGAGATCACATGACCACGAATTGCAGCATTGTGTTGCAGGAGCTGCACTCATACAAGAATGAAGGTTGCAGGCGATCAGTGATTGGCTGCGGAGATCACATGACCAGGAATTGCAGCAATATGTTGCAGGAGCTGCACTCACACAAGAATGAAGGCTGCAGGTGATCAGTGATTGGCTGCGGAGATCACATGACCAGGAATTGCAGCAATATGTTGCAGGAGCTGCACTCACACAAGAATGAAGGCTGCAGGCGATCAGTGATTGGCTGCGGAGATCACCTGACCAGGAATTGCAGCAGTATGTTGCAGGAGCTGCACTCATACAAGAATAAAGGCTGCAGGCGATCAGTGATTGGTTGTGGAGATCACATGACCAGGAATTGCAGCAATATGTTGCAGGAGCTGCACTCATACAAGAATGAAGGCTGCAGGCGATCAGTGATTGGCTGCGGAGATCACATGACCAGGAATTGCAGCAATATGTTGCAGGAGCTGCACTCATACAAGAATGAAGGTTGCAGGTGATAAGTGATTGGCTGCGGAGATCACATGACCAGGAATTGCAGCAATGTGTTGCAGGAGCTGCACTCATACCAGAATGAAGGCTGCAGACCATCAGTGATTGGCTGCGAAGATCACATGACCAGGAATTGCAGCAAATGTGTTGCAGGAGCTGCACTCATACAAGAATGAAGGCTGCAGGCGATCAGTGATTGGCTGCGGAGATCACCTGACCAGGAATTGCAGCAGTATGTTGCAGGAGCTGCACTCATACAAGAATAAAGGCTGCAGGCGATCAGTGATTGGTTGTGGAGATCACATGACCAGGAATTGCAGCAATATGTTGCAGGAGCTGCACTCATACAAGAATGAAGGCTGCAGGCGATCAGTGATTGGCTGCGGAGATCACATGACCAGGAATTGCAGCAATATGTTGCAGGAGCTGCACTCATACAAGAATGAAGGTTGCAGACCATCAGTGATTGGCTGCGAAGATCACATGACCAGGAATTGCAGCAATGTGTTGCAGGAGCTGCACTCATACCAGAATGAAGGCTGCAGACCATCAGTGATTGGCTGCGAAGATCACATGACCAGGAATTGCAGCAATGTGTTGCAGGAGCTGCACTCATACAAAATGAAGGCTGCAGGCGATCAGTGATTGGCTGCGAAGATCACATGACCAAGAATTGCAGCAATGTGTTGCAGGAGCTGCACTCATAAAAGAATGAAGGCTGCAGGCGATCAGTGATTGGTTGTGGAGATCACATGACCAGGAATTGCAGCAATATGTTTCAGGAGCTGCACTCATACAAGAATGAAGGTTGCAGGCGATCAGTGATTGGCTGCAGAGATCACATGACCAAGAATTGCAGCATTGTGTTGCAGGAGCTGCACTCATACAAGAATGAAGGTTGCAGGCGATCAGTGATTGGTTGTGGAGATCACATGACCAGGAATTGCCGCAATATGTTGCAGGAGCTGCACTCATACCAGAATGAAGGCTGCAGGCGATCAGTGATTGGCTGCGGAGATCACATGACCAGGAATTGCAGCAATATGTTGCAGGAGCTGCACTCACACAAGAATGAAGGCTGCAGGTGATCAGTGATTGGCTGCGGAGATCACATGACCAGGAATTGCAGCAATATGTTGCAGGAGCTGCACTCACACAAGAATGAAGGCTGCAGGCGATCAGTGATTGGCTGCGGAGATCACCTGACCAGGAATTGCAGCAGTATGTTGCAGGAGCTGCACTCATACAAGAATAAAGGCTGCAGGCGATCAGTGATTGGTTGTGGAGATCACATGACCAGGAATTGCAGCAATATGTTTCAGGAGCTGCACTCATACAAGAATGAAGGCTGCAGGCGATCAGTGATTGGCTGCGGAGATCACATGACCAGGAATTGCAGCAATATGTTGCAGGAGCTGCACTCATACAAGAATGAAGGTTGCAGGTGATAAGTGATTGGCTGCGAAGATCACATGACCAGGAATTGCAGCAATGTGTTGCAGGAGCTGCACTCATACAAGAATGAAGGCTGCAGGCGATCAGTGATTGGTTGTGGAGATCACATGACCAGGAATTGCAGTAATATGTTGCAGGAGCTGCACTCATACAAGAATGAAGGTTGCAGGCGATCAGTGATTGGCTGCGAAGATCACATGACCAGGAATTGCAGCAATGTGTTGCAGGAGCTGCACTCATACCAGAATGAAGGTTGCAGGCGATCAGTGATTGGCTGCGGAGATCACATGACCAGGAATTGCAGCAATATGTTGCAGGAGCTGCACTCATACAAGAATGAAGGTTGCAGGCGATCAGTGATTGGCTGCGGAGATCACATGACCAGGAATTGCAGCAATATGTTGCAGGAGACAAAAATGTGACAAAGATGAGAAAAACCATCCCTATTCTGCAAATACACAGTGTGTATACAGGAACAACTCCAAACCGAATACACATGTACTGGTGTAAGAAGTATTATGGATGAATCCGCTCGGAGCAATGGCCACCTTCTTTTCATTGGGAATTTTTCCAACATTTCCCTGTGGAATCATCTATATCACTTCTTCCTGCACAAACATATCTATGTTATTTTTTTAAAGCAGAATCATTAAAGTATTTATGCTTATATTTATTCAATAGGGAAGGCGATGATGCTAGAACTTTTGTTTGGTGTCGTTCCAATGAGATTTATAAAGATGACTGCCTGAAGAGAACATGCAAATTTCCACAGTCATTGATGATATGGGGCATGTTAGGTAAAGGCACTGGGGAGATGGCTATCATTACATCTTCAATAAATGCCCAAGTTTACATTGATATTTTGGACACGTTTCTTATCCCATCAATTGAAAGGATGTTTGGGGATGATGAAATAATTTATCAAGATGATAATGCTTCCTGTCATAGAGCAAAAACTGTGAAAACATTCCTTGAAAGAAGACACATAAGGTCAATGTCATGGCCTGCAAATAGTCTAGATCTCAAACCAAATGAAAATCTTTGGTGGAAGTTGAAGAAAATGGTCCATGACAAGGCTCCAACCTGCAAAACTGATCTGGCAACAGCAATCGGAGAAAGTTGGAGTCAGATTGATGATGAGTACTGTTTGTCACTCATTAATTCCATGCCTCAGAGACTGCAAGTTGTTATAAAAGCCAGAGGTGGTGCAACAAAATACTAGTGATGTATTTGAGTGTTGTATTGTTTGTTTATCATGATTCAGTAATTTTTTCCTCAAAATTGAGTGATTCCATAATTTTTCCTCCTACTTGGTCTACAAAAGTAACCATTACTGTCTAGCATATTTTTTTTCAAGATTTCTTTTAGGGCCATTTCACACGCATCAATTTACTGAATGATATTGTTAGCGATCACATGCACGCGCAATCGCTAACAATATCATTCACATCGTTGGTGAGCTGTCACACAGACTCACCAACGATGTGGACCAGCGAGAACGCTGGTAACCATGGTAAACATCAGGCTACTAGGCGCCGCGCGGCGCTTAGTAACCCGATGTTTATCATGGTTACGAGCTCCCAGCATGGGCTGCGAGGCGCTGGGAGCTCGTTCATCGTTGCTGTGCCGGTGTCACACGCAGCGATGCTGCGTGTCCACCAGCCGACCAACGATAGATTTGTGAACATGTTCACAAATCTGCAATCAAACAAACGATTTTTCAAAGAAAAATCGTTTGATTACACGCAGCGACGCACAAACGATATCGCTTAAACGATCAAAAAAGCAGGTCGCTTAAACGATATCGTTCAGTAAATTGATGCGTGTGACGTGGCCCTTAGTGTTTCTTCAAGGCAGAGAGTTGCCATTTGAAATGACTTTAGTTTTGTGCCGTGTCTGTGATCTGCTTTTTTTCTACAAAATTAAACAACTGAATGGACATCCTCCGAGCCAGGTGATTCCATCATTTTGCCAGAGGTTGTACATAATAACTGTGATGTACAATTCCTGTAGTTTGCATGAAGAGATTCTTTGGTGAATCAAGCTATTACCAATCCACAGGTTAGGTAGGTGATAATTTATTGATTGGTAAAATCTGACCAGTTGAAACTGCACCGTAGGAAGAATGGAAAACTTTTTTCCCTTACATGGCACTTTTATCCCTATTGTAAAATGGGGCAGCAGGACAAATTTGTAACCCCAGGCCCATTTTTCCTCTTTGAGGCTTCCAGAAAAAGCCAAGTGCAGCGATCACTGCCACAAAGGGAATGAATGGATCAGAGGTTGACATTAGCCCAAGTCTACTGGGGACAAAAGTTTGACATTCAGCAGTCAGAGCCCCACCAATTAATAACTTATCACTTATCCCTAGGTCACATGCACACATTAAATATTTGCTGAGGTTTTAACTCAATATTTGTAGGCAAAACCAGGACTGGAACAATCAGATGACAAGTATAATAGAAACATGTCTCCACTTCTGTATCTATCACCCACTCCTGGCTTTAGCTTACAAATACTGAGGTCAAAAAATCACCAAATACTCAACATGTGCATGTGGCCTTAGAGGAGATGATTACTTGTTTTCTCTGGTGAACCTCTGTAGTGCATATTTGCTACTAAGAATTTTCCCCTTATTGGTATCAGACTGTAAAAATGATTGAAAACAATCCACTATACCAAGACCAATAATGCAACATACAAGTGAGAAATACCACTGCACTGTGACCAGACCGCATATTACCACCACATAGTGACTGAATAATATCACATAAAAGGGAAAAATACCACCACACTATGACAAGACCAAATAGTGACCGAATATTACCACATACAATAGAGAAATATCATCATACCATGACCAGTGCACATATTACCACCACATAGTGACCAAATAGTACCACATACAAGGCATAAATACTGCCACACCATTACCAAACCACATATTACCATCACATAGTCACCAATAATAATACAATAATTAGATAAAAATAAAAAATACAATTATACACAGGAGCTCTGTATATAGTGTCAGTATATTGGTAACAGTGATCACCAGTGATATTATATACAAGAGCTCTGTATATAGTACATAGTGTACACGTACATCAGTTGTCAATGCTATTCACTATCATAAGCCCGGCACACAGCAGTGACATGCCAATACTGCCTTCACCAATACATGCAGCCTTTGATAGGTCGGTGGTCATTAAACATCACTGCTATGTGTAGGAAGCTGATGTCAGTAAGCAGTGAATAGCAGTGACGTTTGAAGGCCCAAAGGCTGGCAGCATGCACTCTTCTGATAGACCCATGGTTGGACATAGAGGGGGCTCCAGGTTAATAGCAAGCTCCCTATTTGTCCAGTACAGAGGCCTACTAGGATCTGGGCCCAACAGAGAATCTTCCACTATATAGAGTGGGTGAGGAAAGTATTCAGACTCCTTTACATTTTTCATTCTTTGTTTCATTGCAGCCATTTGGTAGATTCAAAAAAGTTCATTTTTTTCTCATTAATGTACACTCTGCACCCCTTCTTGACTTAAAAATACAGAAATGTAGAAATTTTTGCAAATTAAAGCTGAAGTATCACATGGTTATGAGTATTCAGACCCTTTGCTCAGTATTGAGAAGAAGAACCCTTTTGAGCTAGTAAAGCCATGAGTCTTATTGGGAATGATGCAACAAGTTTGGCACGCCTGGATTTGGGGATCCTCTGTCATTCTTCCTTGCAGGTCCTCTCCAGTTCTGTCAGGTTGGATGGTGAACATTGGTGGACAGCCATTTTCAGGTCTCTCCAGAGATGCTCAATTGGGTTTAGGTCAGGGCTCTGGCTGGGCCTGTCAAGAATGGTCACAGAGTTGTTCTGAAGCCACTTCTTTGGTATTTTAGCTGTGTGCTTCGGGTCATTGTCTTGTTGGAATGTAAACCTTTGGCCAAGTCTGAGGTCCAGAGCACTCTGAAAGAGGTTTTCATCCAAGATATCTCTGTACTTGGCCGCATTTATGTTTCCTTCAACTGCAACCAGTCATTCTGTCCCTGCAGCTGAAGATCACCCTCATAGCATGATTCTACAACCACCATGTTTCACTGTTGGGATTATATTGGGCAGGTGATGAGCAGTGCCTGGTTTTCTCCACATATACCGCTTAGAATTATCACCACAAAGTTCTATCTTCGTCTTATCAGACCAGAGAATCTTATTTATCATAGTCTGGGAGTCCTTCGTGTGTTTTTTAGCAAACTCTATGCATGTTTTTCATATGTCTTGCACTAATGAGACACTTCCGTCGGGCCACTCCTCCATAAAGGCCTGACAGGTGGAGGGCTGCAGTGATAGTTGACTTTGTGGAACCTTCTCCCATCTCCCTACTGCATCTCTGGAGCTCAGCCACAGTGATCTTGGGGTTCTTCTTTACCTCTCTCACCAAGACTCATCTCCCACGATTGCTCAGTTTGGCTGAACAGCCAGGTCTAAGAAGACTTCTTGTGGTTCCAAACGTCTTTCATTTAAGGATTATGGAGGCGGGGGGCGTGGATTGGACGCGCATGGAGCTGGCTGCTTGAGAGGAGAGCCCCGCCGCCGTGAATCCCCCGCACGGTATTACACCGGCTCAAACTGTTCCGGACATCTCAAACAGCTGCTAATCCCTCTCTCAGACCGCGGAGATGCCGCGGGGACCCGGTAAGAGATCCAAACAGCCCCCGAAATGACAGATTTCTTCGGGAAAGACGGCACCCTACAGTCCAAGATGGCACCTTCCCCTCGATCTCACTCGGCATCCTCCTGCTCATCCAGAGGAGCTGGGGTGGCTGGTGGGACGGGAGAAGGGGGAATCCCACTTACCGAGGCCACGATGGAGCGCCTGTTATCATCCCTGCATCAGGCAATACACGAAGATTTCAGAGCGGAGCTGGGAGATATTAAGAGGGAGCTGCAGACCCTGGGAGACCGCACCGACCATATAGAGCGGAAATTGGCGGAGTATGCCACAGCTCACAATGAGCTAGCGGACAGCTTCGTTGAGGTGGACAGGAAAATGGATGCTCATCAGATGAAACTGTGGGACCTCGAGGATTAGTCCCACAGACATAATGTCGGGCTGAGAGGGATCTCAGAAGGGGTCACCGACGTAGACCTGGCCTCATACTTTGCTGATTTCTTGGCGGCGGCTCTCCCTGATGCCCAGGCGGCCTCCCTGAAAGTGGCAAGGATTAATAGAGTCCCGAAGCCCCCTCATGTACATAAAGACCTACCCAGGGATGTGCTGGCGTGCTTACACTCTTACAAGACAAAAGAGACTTTTCTCCGTGCTTTGAGATCTCGTCCCGCCCTGCCAGAGAGGTATGCTAACCTGGGAGTCTTCTTTGACCTATCTGTGGGGACACTGGCTAGGAGAAAGGAGTTCGCTCCGATGTGCAAAGTGCTGCGGGACCACGGCATCTCCTATAGTTGGGGCTTTCACGTCAAGGTCCGTTTCACTTTTGAGGAGACCAAGTATATCTTTGCTTCCCCTAAGTGGCTGGATAAGGCTCTACGAGAATGGAAGCTCTCCCCCTAATCTGAGGGAAGGTCCTCGAGACCTGAGCAGGGCCCTACCAGGAGGAGGTTGTCCCCGGGATGGAAGCAGGCGACCTGACTCTTTTATTTCCTTTATGTCCTTCGTCATCTGGACTCGGACGGTGGGATTGTATCCCATCGCTGACTGGTGACGTCCGTTTAATCCTCTTCTCCGTGTGGGGACCTAGTGGCGGTGACCTGCCTCTCCGCCTGCAGAGGATCTCCGCTGATGTCCTTACTTTTTTTTCCTTTTTGGTTTTTCATTTGTATTTTATTTTTATTTTTTTATTGCCCACTCCTCCCCTGCTCACTGCCATCTGAAGAGCTAGAGGTTTGTGGCTTCCCCTCCGGGACCTTCTCTCGCCCCCCGAGCAGAGGACAGTTTCCTTTTTGGTTTTTAGTTTTTGTTTTTTTTCAATTTTACCTTGCAGGTTTACATGTGTGGTTCATGTCTATGTTCTCGTTTTAAATGTTTGCTAGTACTGTTTTTGTGGCCCTTCCTGCTCCTATACCCCCCACCTCAGAGAGTAATCCGGCCTAAGTGCAACAGCCCAGCCTTCTCTATTTCCCTATATGTCGGTTAAAATTGTCTCAATGAATGTCAATGGGCTGAATTCGTTCTTTAAGAGGTCATTGATGTGGAGAGAGGCGAGGTCCCAGGGTGCGGACATATTTTGAATTCAGGAGTCTCATCTTTTTAAGGAAGACAATTTCCGGGTGTCCCATAGATCCTTCCCCGAGGCTTATTTTTCTAATGCTAAGTCAAAGAGAGCAGGGGTTTGCATTTTCATTACGTATTCGGTAGCCTTTCAACTCCACAAGTCCTTCAGTGACCCAGAGGGCCGCTATTTGATTCTGTCTCGTGATATCCATGGCTCCCAATACACGATTGTAAACTTGTATGCTCCCAATCAGGAGCCAATTAAATTTGTAAGGGAGGTCCTCCGCCACCTTGCTGACTGGCCCGAAGGCAGACTAATCTTATGTGGGGATTTTAATGTCTTGCCCTCCCAGGACATTGACTGTTCCTCCAGTCCTTCGGTTAGAAGGAAACACCTTGGCTCCCTTTGCAGGGAGCGGCACTTACACGATATATGGAGGTACCTACACATGCCACGGAACGGGATTACTCATACTTCTCACGCCGACATGCCTCCTACTTGAGAATTGACTTCTTCTTGGTAGGGAGTGATCTCTTGTTGGACTGCGTCTAAGCGGAGATAGACAGGCTCACGTGGTCGGACCATGCCCTAGTGAGCCTGGAAGTGTCCGCGGCGTGTGGACCTCGTCCGCAATGGAATTGGAGGCTGAACCCCTCTGTCTTGACGAGCTCTCAGTTTTTGGCGGACGTGGAGAAGCACCTAACAACCTTCTTTTCAATCAATGACAACGGGGAGGTCTCCGATGAAACGTTATGAGAAGCCCACAAGGCCTATGTTAGAGGCCTCTTTATTCAAAAGGCCTCTTGGAACAAAAAGGAACGAATGCAAGCCAGGGCAACCCTCCTTGACACTCTCCACAATTTGGAGCAATTAAACAAGAGCGCCCCGTCTGTCCCCATTTCTAACCAAATCTTCCTTGTGTGGACGCAGCTGCGGTCCTTCCTGCTTGCTGCACATGAGCTGAACTTAAGGAAGGTCAGAACCTCCTACTATGATAACGGGGATAGGGCGGGTGCTCTCTTGGCGAGGAGGGTGAAACGGAGAGAGGCCCAATCTGCTATAGACTCCCTAAGAGACCAGACAGGTGCCCTGGTGCGCAGCCCAACCCAAATAGCAGATGCCTTTGCTTCCTTCTACTCAAAACTTTACAACCTGAGGGAGGACCCTGACACCCCACAACCTTCCCCGGATCTGATCGCCGCATTTCTGGACTCGCTGAAACTCCCCAGAGCCACCCAGGAACAGTTAGATTTCTTAAACGCTCCCTTTTCTGTCTATGAGATTGCCCAAATCATTAGATTAACAAAATTGCAATCCGCCCCAGGCCCCGATGGACTCCCCAATGTCTATTATAAAAAAATTTGCACATATTGTATCTCCTTTTCTATTGCGCACCTTTTTATCTTGGCAGAGCTCGGGCGCTTTACCTGCTCTTGCTCTCCGAGCCACAATAGTGACGATCCTGAAACCGGGAAAACCTAAAGCGGTTCTCTCGCTATATTCTAACCCTAATGCGAGAGTGCTGTCCGGGGGTTTCTTTTCTGCTCCGTTCTCAATTACTAATGGCACCCGCCAGGGTTGTCCTCTGTCCCCGGTGATCTTTTCCCTGCTGATGGAGCCTCCGGCTGAATCCATTCGCGCCAACTCCCGCATTGAGGGTTGCCATCTCGGCTCCCAAAGACACACCATTGTATTATATGCAGATGGTGTCATCCTTACCTGCACAAATCTGGCGGTCTCTCTTGAGGGGATTATGTCCTCCCTCCGTGAGTTTGCTCGGGTTTCTTATTATAAACTTAATGCTAGTAAATCGCTCCTCTTTCCAATTGGTGTGCCTGAGCGGGAGCGGGTGCGACTGGAGAACGCCTTTCCATTTGCTTGGAAACCCCTCGGCATCCCTTACCTGGGAATCACCGTTGTGAGTCCTCGTCGCTTGGTGGCCACGAACCTTGAGGCACTTTTCATGTCCCTGGCTGGTGACATCTCGAAGCTCCGTACCTCAGAGCTATCATGGATTGCTCGGATCAATTCTTTTAAAATGATTATGCTCCTGAAAATTATATACATCTTCAGAGCCCTCCCAGTAGAAATCTCCCAGAAATACCTGAAGAAACTTCAGTCCCTGACAAACGCATACATATGGCTGGGCAGGAGGGTGAGCGTCATGGGAAAAATAATGTATCTCCCTTCTCGGAGGGTGGGATGGGAGTTCCCAACATATCCAATTATCATAGGGCAACTGTCCTGGAGACCATAAAGAAGAGGTGGACCCCGCCGGGGGAGAGGCCGGGCTGGATGTGTATGGAAGCTCACTTTTCTAAGAGCTCCGAGTTGCGCACCCTCATGGAGGCTGAGACTCTTGACTGCACGGGGGTGGATCCACCTCTCCTACCGTTCCGGACTACTCTGGCGGCGTGGAGAAGGGAGGTTGCTGCCTCGGTCTCACGGCGAGCCAAATTGATTTGAAGGCCCTGTCCCACCATATAGCTAACCTGCATCTTCGGCCCCTTTGGGATTTGGGACTACGCTCCTTGGGCGACCTGGTGCACAACGGCTCCTTACTTTCCTTTTCGGAGTTGTGCGAGATCTACCCCGAGGTCTCACATCTCGTCTTTCAATATATGCAAATACATCATTTCCTGTCCTCGGCTAATAAATCATGCTTCCCTTTGGCCCCTTCATCCCCTTCCCCCTTCCAAAAATGTATCTTATCGGATCCACTGAACTATAAAGGTCTGGCCTTACTACACAGGGAGTTCAACAGAGGAGCTTTCCCTAGCAAACCCTCCTATATGACTAGATGGGAGGAGGATTTCTCTTTACAGTCCTCGGAGGAGGACTGGTGGTTGGCACTTTGGTATACAAAGAGGGCGACGAGATGTGTCTCACATCAGGAAATTCTGAAGAAAATACATCTGCGATGGTACTACTCCCCCTCTCGCCTAGCTCGCTTTGACCCAAGCCTGTCTCCCCTGTGCTTTCGGCAGTGTGGCGAATCAGGCACTCTACCCCACGTCTGGTGGTTTTGCCCAAGGATAACCCCCTTTTGGTCAGTGGTATCGCAGCTGCTCTCCACTCTATCGGGTCTGGATATTAGCCTCACCCCCAACTGGCAGTCTTAAACCTGGGTATGAATGTGATCCACTTGGACTTCCGTGCCATGGTGACAATAGTGCTGATGGCAGCGAAAGTGTCTATAGCGGCTAGGTGGAAATCTCACCTTCCTCCTTCTATGGCTGATGTGGCTGCAAGACTGAACATTTTGTTTCACCATGAATGTTGGTTGGTGCTTGACTCTTCCAGAAGAGATAAGGTGATAGATATCTGGTCCAGCTGGGCATCTCACCCCTTGGCGACCCCGATACCCCATTGTTGAAATACACAGCTGTTGGGTTCAGTGTCCGGATGGGCTTCCGGACACCCCCCTCCCCACCCCCTACGATTAAGGGAATATTGGTACTAATACTGTAGGAGGATTTGCTCTCTTACCCCCCCTCTCTTCCCCCCCCATTACCCCTGCCCCTTCCCTTTTTCCACTCCCCCCCCCCCCGATTTAGCACTTTGTTTGTTGCTTGTTTACGGAATGTTACGCATTTCTTGGTGTTGTTTTATGTTGAAACAATCAAAATTTCATGGATGAAAAAAAAAAAGGATTATGGAGGCCACTGCACTCTTAGGAACCTTGAGTACTCCATAAATTCTTTTGTAACCTTGACCAGATCTGTGCCTTGCCACAATTCTGTCTCTGAGCTCCTTGGGCAGTTCCTTTGACCTCATAATTCTCATTTGGTCTGACATGCACTGTGAGCTGTTAGAACTTATATATTTAAAGGGGTCTGAATACTTTCTGAACCCACTGCATAACAAAGATTTGCTAACTGTCCTCATTTTGCCAGGACAACAACATAAAATGAACAGCACAGAGGCAAGTTGTATGCAAACCCTGACCTCAAAAGTCAGCATTAGTGATGAGCGAGCACTAAAATGCTCGGGTGCTCGGTGCTCTGGCCGAGCATCTCAAGATACTCTTGTACTCGGCCAGAGCACCGAGCCCAATGTAAGTCAATGAGTGACAGGCTCCGCCCACAGACTTCCGGTTATAAAACGAGTAATTCCGGAAAAGGGCGAGAGGGTGGGCTTTTTCAAATCGCCGCAGCATATAACACCTTGCTGTGGCCCCCAGAGGGATCCTATCAATTAATCTGCTCCCTGTATGGTGCCAGCTCACTGTGTGCACTGAAGGGAGCAGTGTATGTGTCTCAGATCGCTATTTAATACCGAGCAGTCCGAGCATCTCGGCAGTACTCGGTGCTCGCCGAGCACCCCGAGTACTGAGATACTCGTGCGAGTACCGAGTCGCGCCGAGCATACTCGCTCATCACTAGTCAGCATACTTTTTCTATTGGGCCTCCCAGGGCAAAAGTAAGTTAAATGTGCCAAATTTTAATAGACAAGGATCATATCGTCTATATATCTCCCGCGCCACCGAATACAACTCTTAAAGGGACAGTGTTCTGAGTATATGTAAATCTCCTCCCATTTCTTCATATATAAATTGGCCAGTAAAGGAGAGAATTTCGAGCCCATAAAATTATAGTCTGTACATCAGCGAGGGATCAAATAATTATTTCCTTCACTGTATATACAGTATGAACCCTCATATAGACCCCTATACAGGTTGAACCCACACACAGCCACCTATATACAAGATGAGCCTTCACATAGCCCCAATATACAGGATGAGAACTCACATAACCCCTTTATGCAGGTTGAGCCCATTCATAGCCTCATATATTCAGAATAAGCCCTCAGATATTCCTCTATATACAGGTTGAGCCCACACACAGCCCTGTACATACAATATGAGCCCTCACACATCCCCTGTATACAGGATGAGCCCTCACATAGCCCCTTTATACAGACTGTCCTCAAATAGCCTTAAATATACAGTATAAGCCCTCACACAGAACTATATATACAGTATAAGCACTCAAACAGCCCTTTATACACAGTATAAATCCTCAAACAGCTCTTTGTATACAGTATAAGCCCTCAAATAGCCCTATATATACAGTATAAGCCCTCAAACAGTGACATATATAAAGTATGAGCTTTTATATAGCCCCTTAAGACAGGATGAGCCCTCACATAGACCCTATATACTGTGTAAGTGTGACGACCATCCGCTGTAAGGCTGAGCTGCTGGTAAGGCAGCACCCCGAGAAACCCCGAGACCCTTAACCCCTATACAGGGATCTGGAATTATAGCGGAGCCCAGGAGGTAGCTACCTATGGGAGCAGCAGAGCAGGGAGGTCGTCTAGGAAGGGAAAAATCAGGAAGCGAAGAACGTAGTCAGGAGTCCGAGTCAAAACCGAGAGGGCAGCGAAGGTACAAAATCGTCAGGCGGTACAGAGTCAAAAATCCAGGCAAAGGTCAGAGTCAAAACCAAACACACACACTATGTCACTTGGGGAACCAAAACTATATCTGGCGGCCTGCAAGACAGGCTCCAATGTATTTGAAGGGCGCGGTTACCTCCCATAGGCTGGAGCTCACAGCCTGATGACCTCATCCGGACCGCCCCTAGAGCCAGGCCAGATGGAGATGCACGACTGGCTCCACCCATCCCACCTCTGACAGAAGAACGCAGGCTGCGCCTAACGGACACCTCTGCAGGGCCCGCTCTTCTGCGACCAACACCACCCAGAGGGGAAACACAGCGGCGCTCAGCGACAGAGGCAGACGTCGCTGGAGCAGGTCCATATGAGGACAAGGCCTTCCTATCACCAGCACCACCAGACGAAGGAATCCGGCTCCTCCCAGCGGCCGAGGCAGGAACACCGGCCACCGAGTCCAATGGCGATGTGACAGTAAGCCCTCTAACAGCCCTATATATACACAGTATAAGCCCTCAAGCAGTCTCATATAAACAGTATGCACCCTCACATAACCCATATATAAAAGATGAGCCCTCACATAGCCCCTATATACAGTATAAGCCCTCAAACAGCACCTTATTTACAGTCTGAGCCCTCACACAGTCCCTATATACTGTACATTATGAACCCTTATATAGCCCCTTATATAGTAAAAGCTTACATAGAAATAGAAACAGCTCAGCTCACCATACATGTAGATGGAAGGAGAGGAAGCTAATCCATGATGGTGCTCGGAAAACAAGGGAGGCAGGAGACAATTAGTTCAGGGTGGATATCCAGCAGCAAATGTGCAAAGGTAAAATTTCAAACTAATGCTATTTCTTAGGGCTTGTTAAAACATTAATAAGCAGGGGCGGACTGGCCTAGGTGACAGGGAGGCATTTGCCCTCCAGGCCGGTGGTTGAGTCCTAGTTTAGGGCCACTCCCTATAGTGATAGCGGCCGCAGCTCACTTGGCTTCGCTACATCTGCACCTCCCCCTCTCCGCACTTGGCTTCACTACGTCAGCGCCCCCACCCTCCTCACTGGCTGGAAGACGTGGACTGCCCTCCAGGGCAAGATCTGCCAGCCAGCCCTGTTAATAAGGTATGAAAAAACAATCCTGTGGTAATGCGTTTCAAACAAAGAATGTTCTTATTCATAACATCATCACAAGGAAGACAAGATTGAAAGATTTAAATAATGGCAATATAGGAAATGATAAGGAGATTGATAAAACAATTAATTCACAGCTGTAAAAACACTAATAGATTAATGGATTAGTAAATATACATTGAAGGATTATTCCCATATGTAGTAGGTGTAATAATAATAATATTAGCAAATACCTGTAATTAGAAATGTAGTGTAGCTCTCCTAATAAGGGTGCTTTCACACTAGCGGTTTTTTCAAATCACGGCAGATGCGGTGAAAAAACCGCATCTGCCGCGATTAACGCATAACCGCGACACTTGTGGCACAGTTGCGGCAAGCCCCATGCAATGTCTATGGGGCTTGTGGTAAGGGTGCGGCAAGTGCGGGTGCAGTCAGCAGCGTTTTTGTCGCAGCCGCACCTGCCGCAAGTGCCGAAACCGCACTTGCCGCACCTGCCGCACCCTTACCGCAAGCCCCATAGACATTGCATGGGGCTTGCCGCAACTGTGCCGGAAGTGTCGCGGTTATGCGTTAATCGTGGCAGATGCGGTTTTTTCAAAGCATCTGCCGCAATTTGAAAAACACGCTAGTGTGAAAGCACCCTTAGGGCCCTTTCACATCAGCGTTTTTTGAAATTCGCGGCAGATGCGGTTTTTTCACCGCATCTGCCGCGATTTGAAAAAAACGCTGATGTGAAAGGGCCCTTAGCTGTGTCTTTTTCCTCATGTGCAGGACATTGCAGCTTAGGTGTCCCGGTTTATGACCACACATAGTGGCAGTTAGTTGCTGGTGGTCGTAACCATGGATACCTCCTAAGCTACTGCAATGTCCCTCACGTGAGGTAACAGACATGGCTGTATCATGGTAGCACACAACCCTCTCACCAACACACATACAACAAATACAAATGACACAATATCTTGTGTGGATTAAAAAGGCCATGATACGGTTTATTAAGAGTTACTCAACATTACACCAATTTATCAATATATAATCAATTAATCCATAACCATGTAAGGGCCCTTTCACATCAGCGTTTTTTGAAATTCGCGGCAGATGCGGTGAAAAAAACGCATCTGCCGCGTTTAGCGCATAACCGCGACACTTGCGGCACACTTGCGGCAAGCCCCATGCAATGTCTATGGGGCTTGTGGTAAGGGTGCGGCAGGTGCGGCACGTGCGGTTTCGGCACTTGCGGCAGGTGCGGCCGCGAAAAAAAACGCGGTCTGCCACGTTTTTTTTCGCGGCCGCACCTGCCGCAAGTGCGAAACCGCACTTGCCGCACCTGCCGCACACTTACCGCAAGCCCCATAGGCATTGCATGAGGCTTGCCGCAACTGTGCCGCAAGTGCTGCGGTTATACGGTAATCGCGGCAGTTGCGTTTTTTTCACCGCAACTGCCGCGATCGGCAAAAAACGCTGATGTGAAAGGTCCCTAACATCATATTTATTTTAAAAGATCCAACAAAATCCACTCAACAGAGTTGAGCAATTTTCCCCTTTAAGATTGGCTTTACATGTTTTTAGAGATCCGTGTGTATCTGTTTTTAAATGGATAGGCAGGGATCCATTTTGTCCGCCCATGTATCACTATGGGAATGGATTGGTCCTACATAGCCATCCATTTATGTGAATTAAATCCGGGATCCGTTTGGGTCCTGTTTTTTCCTGTACCCAGAATTGGAGAATGCACCGTTTTTGGGTGCAGCAGACAAAAATGGACAGAAAGGAATCTGGCGAGGTCGGCAGCACATATCAAGGGGGTCTATGGAGACAGATCCGAGAAAAAAAGGACCATTTTCCAGATCCAATTTGCGGTACTGAGCATGCTCAGAAGCAAGGAACTGCTCCTCCCAGCCCTATTTCTGTTCAGGATTCTCTCTCTCACCATTATGTCCTATGGCTGTAGCAATTGCTAATGCTTTTCTGTAATAAAACTGGATTCTTAAAAAAAAAGGATCCGGGAGCATAAGTGCCATCCATTTGCACAGATCCGTGCCTGTCCGTATGGTCCTTCAAATTAAAGGATCCACATGGACAGGCAAGAAACGTGTGAAGGGGGCCTAATAAATGTATCACAATAAGCATGTAAAGGAAGTTAACCAAAAAAAAGGAAGGTGGGTGGGTGTCTTCAACTCTTCACAGGTTGGCAATAAATCTCTGAGGTAAATGACCGGGGTTCATAGGTAGCACCTTCCCCTATTATTAAACATTATTAAAAACGTATAGCCTGTTGGCTCTCAGCAGGCAGGAACCAATCAACATCTGCCATTCCCCAAACCCCCCCAGTTACCAGGTCAAAAATGTAGATTAAGGGTAGGGTCAGACCTGCGTCTGCCCCTGAGCCTCATGGATCCGGCAGAAACTTAGAAATTTTCTGTTTCGGTGCATAGCGTTACCAGCAGGTAATGGTATACACTGCCTGTTTATTGATCACTTATCGCAGCGTCCGGCTCTACAGAGAGCTCCAAGATATGCTCTTTTGCAGAGCGCACAGGAAAACGCTGCAAACCGCATTTTCTGTGCACTCTGCAAAAGCGCATATCCTGTGGAGTTGGAGGCTGTGTAAGTGTCCGGTTGCCATAGGGATCAATAGACAGGCAGTGCATAGAGTTACCTGCTGGTAACGCTATGTGCTGAGGCAGAAAATTTCTACGTTTCTGCTGGATCCATGACGCTCAGGGGCAGATGCAGGTCTGACCCTACCCTTACTTCTTCAGTGCTGTATCCTGGAAAATAATACCAAAATTAAATATAGTGGTTCATACCTCCATATCATCCATTCACTGTGCGTTACATGGACGTTTCATGAGAACTATACTACATTTCTAATTGTAGGTATTTGCTATTATTATTATTATTATTACACCTACTACATATTGGGCTAGGATCTTCGAGGTGTGGCTACCACTTTAAGTCGATCTTTATGTTCATTCAACGTGAAGTGCTAGTATGTAAAATAAAAATACAAAGTGCTTTTTTATAGTGCAAGATAAGTAACTTGTCACCAGCATGTTTTGGGGGTGAAACTGCTTCAATTTCATCCACTTATAAACTGCTTCTATTGTCTTTATGTACATATAGACAATGTTGGGATGTCCTAGGTAGGCTGCACGTTGCGACATTGTGTATGCCGTGTAAGTGTTCAGACATTCTTGTACTTAAGTCACGGGAAGTACATCCTACATACTGAAAATTACACTCTGTGCAGATGATTACATATATGACACTTGTAAAGCTGCATTTCATGAAAGTTGTTATTTGAAAAACTTCTGAGTTTGATGAGAAGACAACATTTTTGGAAAATCGCCTGTAGGGACATGGTCCACATAGTCGTTGACCTCATTTGAAAGATCTATTAGTTGATAACCAATTGCCAGGACCTAAGGTGCATTTATTAGTATGGAAGCAATAGTAAGTTCCCGATACTAGTTCCTTTCTTGTAGACAAACTTACCGTAACTCCAGGTTCCAGAATGTCTTCAAAGATTTTGTCTGAATGAAGAACAGGTAAAATATTTTTTTATTATTTTAGTAATCTGATAAAATTGGTTGCTAAATGTGGTGGTAAAAGTGAGATTACGTTAATATAAAGTTTTAGTTTCAACTTTATTGTTTTGTATGAGATATTCACCTTGGAATTTTTTTTTTAGAAAATCTTTTTTACTGATTTTCTAGAAAGAAAAGAACAGTGTATATAATAAGGAAAGACAGATTCAAGATAAGTTTCATGTAAAAGTAATACCACCTGTAACAATTTTTACTAATCATATCAAAACAACATCCTCACCCTCCCAACCCCTCCCCCTCTTCTCCCCTCCCTCCTTGCCCTATGATTGTTGTTCAGATTCCCTTTGAGTCTTGTCAACCCACCCCTTCGATTCGTCCTTTAGTCAAGCATCTTGTACTACACTGTACCAGCCCAGTTTGTGGCGACATTTCCTGCTATAATAGTGCTTCCCCCTAATTGTAGCCCTCCAAGCGTACCTCGCAGTTCCTCTAGATCAGAGGTCCCCAACTCCAGGCCTCAAGGGCCACCAACAGTGCAGGTTTTCAGGATTTCCTTAGTATTGCACAGGTGCTAATGTGATCATCTGCACTGGTGATGATTCCAAGCCCTGTGCAATACTAAGGAAATCCTGAAAACCTGCACTGTTGGCGGCCCTTGAGGCCTGGATTTGGGACCTCTGCTCTAGATTATACCAGGGCGTGTTGCGAAAGAGGAATACTAGTTGGTTAATTTTGTCTCTGGTAAGCAGCAGTATTATAAAATCTTCAATCCCTTCAATTCTTTCATCAACTGTAAGAGGGTGGGGTCCCGTGTGTCCAGCCAGTGTCTTATGGCGGGTTTACACGTCGCGATATCGTAGTACAATTTCAATCAAAAGTCACGTGGTTCAATCGTCGGAGGCGAAATCGTTCCTGCGTTGTATGGTGTGAACGTCCAATACGATGCAGGAACGATGTCAATGCGATATCGGGGATTGAATGAGCGTGCTATTCAATGCCCCGATATTGCATAGCGATTGAAGCCGGATCGTGCTGTGTAAACGCCCAATTACGATGCGATTTCATACGTCACCCATTCACTCCCATGTTAACTATGCGATCCTGGGTTGGGAGGCGGAGACATCGCACGGACGTTGTATTCCGATATCGCAGCGTGTAAACATTCAATGCGATGCGGGAGGAACGTGCACTAATTGCGCGCTCCCGCGCCATTGAGTTGCGATATCGAAACGATATTGCAGCGTGTAAACCCACCATTAGTCGCTTGTACAAGATTGCTATCGTATGCAGTAATGCCTCTTTAGGCTTTGTTAGTCCTAAATCACTCATCCATGTCATGGAAATCTTGGACACCAGGTTTTCTTATAATTTAGTGTCCTAAAGACTTTATTACCTCTGAGCCTGTCTGTTTGAAGATCATCTCCGAGGCTGTTTGTTTATTTTGCCAAATGTCCAGTCCCTGTAATGTTTATTGAGTCAAATATCCAATCATTTTTAGTTGTGCATGTATATATTTTGAGTTTCATTCAATATCTTGTCATACCATGCCTGATGAAGAGACCTGAGTCGTCTCGAAAGCTCGCCTTATAACATCATTTATTTTATTTTTGTTAGCCATTAAAAGGTATCACAACTACAAGATTTGTATCTTGTTTCTCACACTGAGAGCAATCACCACTATATACTAAACACCATAGCACCTCCAGCTATCTCCACAAGGAGAGCTATTGGTGCTCAAGTGAATTGCATATAACACTTGTAATAGGCTAACAAAATTTATCTTTATTATTAATTAAAATATATAAAACTCAGCGGTGTAACTAGGTTTTCTGGCACCCGGGGCAAAGATTTATTTTGGTCAACCCCCCCCTATATGGAGCACAGCCAGTGTAATCACCTCAACGTGGCACCCTCCTTGGTACCTGTCCTATCTCTATATGTACATTTATGCAGGGTGCAGGGCCGCAGTGTACAGTATATCTACAGGTGATGTGACTAGCTCTATATGTACATTTATGCAGGGTGCAGGGCAGCAGTGTACAGTATATCTACAGGTGATGTGACTAGCTCTATATGTACATTTATGCAGGGTGCAGGGCAGCAGTGTGGGCTGCAGTGGCTCAGGACAGCAGGAGCCCATACATAGCGGACTTTCGCCCCATCAGCTGTGTGCCCCGGCACTGACTCTCATCCACCGCGCAGTACAGCTTCCCCTATAGGTGACTCTGTGGCATTATGGCCATGGCTCCTTACCGGCGGCTGTGAAGAGCAGGAGGCAGATAACGGGGCAGCAGCTCCTCGGCATGGTGAGGCAGGCTGCCACCTTCACAGCATCCTCCTCCAGCAGACTGGTGAGGTTGTAGGTATGGCACAGTCCTGCTCAGCAGTATGCCAGGCTCTGGGCAGCTGCTCTCTGCCTGCTCTACCACGTGTGCCCCGGCGACATGTCACAGGCGGTACCGAAGAAGCCTCCTCACAGAGCAGCTCCCAGCATTATCCTCCACCCTCAGGGAAGAGGTGCATTACCCTGTCCTCCCACCCGGGGGTGGGAACTGCTGCCAGGGGGCGGACCAGCAGGGGTTCAATTGTGCATGCGCGGCACCGGCCGAGTACAATTTGCAGAGCGGAGGAACCGGCGCGGGCGCACAGTGGCACGCTGGCACCCCCTCTGAGTTGTGCCCGGGGCAAAGGATCCGGCTGCACCCCCCTAGATACGCCGCTGATAAAACTTATTCATAATTTACATACAGATACCATGAAGAGTAAAGTAATCTGGGGAGGCACATATAACAATTAATAAGTAAATCAGCAAGGACCGCTTACAAGTATATATTATTCCAATAGTAAGGTCATCCCAAATGCAAGGGTAATATGAATTCCTCTATTATTTAAACCATATATTAGATGTTAGCTCCTTACTTATTCCTACACTGTATGACAGAATAAACAACCAGGCAAGACTTACTGTAATCCTCCCAGGATAGTGATTTACATATAAATTCAGAGGAAAGATATACTTATATCTGATGACTAAAGGCCTAGTCACACATAACAAGATCGTTAGCGAGATCATTGTAACTGTGACGTTACAACGATCTCTCCAGCGATGTTGTTATGTGTAACATCTAGTAGCGATCAAGCCCCTGCTGTGAGGTCGCTGATCGCTGCAAAGTGCTCTGGGTCATTTTTTGATCGTTGGTCTCCTGCTGGTCAGCACGCATCACTGCATGTGACAGCGAGAAACCAGCGATCAGTGACCTCACAGGCTGGTAACCATGGTAAACACCGGGTATCCAGGCAACGCGCGCTGCCTAGATACCCGGTGTTTATCATAGTTACCAGCGTCCTCCCTGCTTACCGCAGCACTAAGCAGGGAGGACGCTGGTAACTATGATAAACACCTGGTATCTAGGCAGCACGCGCTGCCTGGATACCAGGTGTTTGTCATAGTTACCAGCTTCCTCCCTGCTTACAGACAGCGCTAAGCAGGGAGGACGCTGGTAACATCGCATTCAGCGATGTGGGAGGTGGCTCCCAGGTCCTTGATCACTGGGGAGATATGCCTGTTTTGACAGCTCCCCAGCGACCAGGTAACGATGCTCCAGCGATCCCGGCAGGTCGTTATCGCTGTCGGGATCACTGGAGCGTCATTGTGTGTGACAGGGCCATAACACTGCTGTTGTTATCAAACGTACATGTCCTAAGTGGCCAAACCCCTATGTCTCAAATTTTTCCTTTTTCTTCCGCACGCCATGAGCCCTGAAAAATCTGAATATTATGGGTTTTGGAAAATGGTGATAAAACACTTCTTGTAACAACTTTGAATAATTTCTGAATTTTTTTTCACACCTTAAATAAAAATAAACGTATACCGTACATACTCGTGTATAAGCCGACCCGTGTATAAGCCGACCCCCCTACTTTTGCCCCCAAAATCTGGGAAAACCTAGTGACTCGTGTATAAGCCGAGGGTGGACCCCAGCACAGGTATACAGCCCCCAGCAGTGTGGTATACAGCAGCCTGCCCAGTGGTATATACAGGCCCCAGCAGTGTTACAGCAGCCTTCCCAGTGGTAGTATACAGCAGCAGCCTTCCCAGGGGTAGTATACAGCAGCAGCCTTCCCAGGGGTAGTATACAGCAGCAGCCTTCCCAGGCGTAGTATACAGCAGCAGCCTTCCCAGGCGTAGTATACAGCAGCAGCCTTCCCAGGCGTAGTATACAGCCGCAGCCTTCCCAGGGGTAGTATACAGCAGCAGCCTTCCCAGGGGGGTAGTATACAGCAGCAGCCTTCCCAGGGGGGTAGTATACAGCAGCAGCCTTCCCAGGGGGTAGTATACAGCAGCAGCCTTCCCAAGGGGGTAGTATACAGCAGCAGCCTTCCCAGGGGGGTAGTATACAGCAGCAGCCTTCCCAGGGGGGTAGTATACAGCAGCAGCCTTCCCAGGGGGGTAGTATACAGCAGCAGCCTTCCCAGGGGGGTAGTATACAGCAACAGCCTTCCCAGGGGGGTAGTATACAGCAGCAGCCTTCCCAGGGGGGTAGAATACAGCAGCAGCCTTCCCAGGGGTAGTATACAGCAGCAGCCTTCCCAGGGGTAGTATACAGCAGCAGCCTTCCCAGGGGGGTAGTATACAGCAGCAGCAGCCTTCCCAGGGGTAGTATACAGCAGCAGCCTTCCCAGGGGGGTAGTATACAGCAGCAGCATTCCCAGGGGGGTAGTATACAGCAGCAGCCTTCCCAGGGGTAGTATACAGCAGCAGCCTTCCCAGGGGTAGTATACAGCAGCAGCCTTCCCAGGGGGGTAGTATACAGCAGCAGCCTTCCCAGGGGGGTAGTATACAGCAGCAGCCTTCCCAGGGGTAGTATACAGCAGCAGCCTTCCCAGGGGTAGTTTACAGCAGCAGCCCCAGGTGTATCTACAGCAGCCCCCCCAGTGTATACAGACAGACCCCCCCAGTGGCACTAGCCCCCCATCATAAGAACAGCCCCCCACACTTTGCAGAGCCCCCCCGCTTTGCAGAGCCCCCCCGCTGCATAATCTTACCATCCAGGGTCTTCTTCACCGGAGGTCCTGCAGTCCATCCTCGCGCGCTGTGTTCCCGGTCTCCTGTGACCCGGCGGTCACAGTGGAATGACGTCACCGCGCCGGGTCACGTGAGACCACAACACAGCGCGCAATGATGACTGCAGGACCTCCGGTGAAGAAGATCCTGGATGGTAAGATTATGCAGCGGGGGGGGCTCTGCAAAGCGGGGGGGCTCTGCAAAGCGGGGGGGGCTCTGCAAAGCGGGGGGGGCTCTGCAAAGCGGGGGGGCTCTGCAAAGCGGGGGGGGGCTGTTCTTATGATGGGGGACTAGTGCCACTGGGGGGGTCTGTCTGTATACACTGGGGGGGCTGTATGCACGGCTCCCCCTGCCACTGTGATGGGCGGGGGGAGCCGTGCATATCTAATGAGCGGCCCCACGTGACGGGCCGCTCATTCAGCAGCCTCCCTCCGCCTCCTCCAGCCTCTCCAGCACCCGGACACCATAGGATTACCGTATTGACCCGTGTATAAGCCGAGGGGGTGACTTTTCAGCCCAATTTTTGGGCTGAAAAACTCGGCTTATACACGAGTATATACGGTACATGTTTGGTATGTATGAACTCATACTGATCTGGGGAATCATACTGCCAGGTCAGTTTTACCATACTATGAACATGGTACATAAAAGACCCAAAAAACAATTGTGTCATTGCACTTTTTTTTTTTTAAATTTCCCTGCACTTGGAATTTTTTTTCCCATTTTCCAGTACATCATATGGTAGAATAATAATAATAATAATAAAGCTTTATTTATATAGCGCCAACATATTCCGCAGCGCTTTACAATGTAGGGTTAGCGTACAGAAAATATACAGTAAGTAATTACAATAGAGAACAAATAAAGTACAATCATTGGATACAAAAACAATAGGCATAGAATCAATGTGGAAAAAAAATACAATAAATAAAGCAAGAAATGAAGGTGACCCTGCTCAAAAGAGCTTACAATCTACAACGGGATAGGGGTTGTGCAAGGTGCCGGGGCTTATTGCACTGGTGGTCCAGGCATCTTGAGGAAATGGGGTATAGGGCTAAGCTTACATGAATGGTCATCAGTCTGTGTAGACCTTTATGGTTTGGTGGAGTTTGTAGAAGAATAATGTCCAGAGGATAGCCCATTCACTGTCTACAGTACAATGGACATGTTAGGGAGTATGATAGGCCGCCTTAAAAAGATGTGTCTTTAGGGATCGTCTGAAGCCAATCAAGTTGTGGATAGTCCTGATTTCTTTGGGTAAAGCATTCCAGAGGTTTGGTGCAGCTCTGGAAAAGTCTTGGAGCCGGGAGTGGGAGGATCGGATTAGTGCAGATGTTAGTTGAAGGTCATTTGAGGAACGTAGAGAGCGGGTGGGGTGATAGACAGAGATGAGGGAGGAGAGGTAGGGGGGAGCTGCACTGTGAAGAGCTTTGTGGGTGAGAACAAGCAATTTGAATTTGATCCTGTAGTATACGGGCAGCCAGTGCAATGACTGGCACAGAGCGGAGGCACCTGAGTAACGATTGGCCAGATGGGTGATCCTGGCTGCTGCATTAAGGATGGACTGGAGAGGAGAAAGTCTGGTGAGGGGGAGGCCGCTTAATAGAGAGTTGCAATAGTCAAGGCGGGAATGGATTAGGGCCACGGTGAGGGTTTTTGTTGTTTCCAGGGTGAGAAAGGGGCGGACTCTAGAGATATTCTTCAGGTGTAAGCGACAGGAGCGGACGAGAGATTGCGTGTGGGAGGAGAAGGAGAGATCGGTGTCAAATATAACACCCAGACAGCGAGCTTGCTGTCTAGGCGTTATCGTGGTGCCGCACACTGAGAGAGAGATGTCCGATTTAGGGAGGTTAGTGGATGGGGGGAGCAGAAGAAGTTCAGTTTTGGAAAGGTTTAGTTTCAAATAGAGAGTGGACATGATATTGGAAACTGCAGCTAGACAGTCATTGGTGTTCTTTACTACCGCAGGGGTAAGGTCAGGGGCTGAAGTGTATAGTTGAGTGTCATCAGCATAAAGATGGTACTGGAAGCCAAATCTGCTGATGGTCTGTCCAATCGGGGCCGTGTAGAGAGAGAAGAGGAGAGGGCCAAGGACTGAACGCTGAGGGACCCCAATAGTGAGGGGAAGAGGGGGGAAGTGGAGCCAGCAAAAGATACACTGAAAGAGCGGTCAGAAAGATAGGAGGAGAGCCAGGAGAGAGCAGTGTCCTTTATGCCAATGGAGTGCAGCATAGAGAGTAGGAGCTGATGGTTGACAGTGTCAAAAGCTGCAGAGAGATCAAGGAGAATAAGCAGAGAGTGGTCACCATTACGTTTTGCTGTCAGAAGGTCATTGGTCACTTTGATGAGGGCAGTTTCTGTGGAGTGAAGGGTGCGGAAACCAGACTGTAATGGATCTAGAAGAGAGTGAGCGGAGAGGTAACGGGTGAGGCGGGAATAGACCAGGCGCTCCAAGAGTTTAGAGATGAAGGGGAGATTGGAGACTGGTCTGTAGTTATTTGTGCAGGTTGGGTCGAGAGTGGTTTTCTTTAATAATGGAGTAATGATCGAGTGTTTGAAGGAGGAGGGGAAAATGCCAGAAGAGAGGGAGAGATTGAAGATTTTGGTTAGATGAGTGGTGACGACTGGAGAGAGGGACTGGAGCAGGTGTGAGGGAATGGGGTCGGTAGTGCATGTGGTGGGACGAGAGGAAGATAGGAGCCTGGAGACTTCTTCTTCTGTGACTGGGTCAAATGTGGAAAGTGAACCGGAGGGGATGTGAGGAAGAATGGGGGTGGCAGTGCTTGGAGGCTGAGAGCTGATTTCCTGGCGGATGTTGTCTATTTTATCCATGAAGTAGGAAGCCAGGTCATCAGCACAGAGGTCGGTGATGGGGGCCTGCACTTTAGGACTGAGGAGAGAGTGAAAGGTGTCAAAGAGTTTTTTTGGATTGTTGGATAGTGAGGAGACCAGGGTGGTGAAGTAGGTCTGTTTGGCAAGGTGAAGGGCAGAGTTGTAGGTTTTGAGCATGAATTTATAGTGGATGAAGTCTCCTGGTGAGCGAGTTTTCCTCCATAGGCGTTCAGCACTCCTGGAGCATCGCTGGAGGAATCGGGTTTGTGATGTGAGCCAGGGCTGTTTTGTTCTCTGTTTGGAGGTTCTGCGGGTGAGGGGCGCTACTTGGTCCAGGGAGCTTCTGAGAGAGTCATTGTAGTGATTTACTGCCTGATCTGGAGAAGAGATTGAAGAGATTGGGGACAGAGATGAGATGAGGGAGTCTGTGAGTGCTTGAGGGTTAATGGCCTGTAGATTTCTGGATGTGTGATAGGTAGGCTTGGGCTGTGTTGGCCGAGGGTTAGTGAGTGAGAAGGAAAGAATGTTGTGGTCAGAGAGTAGAGTTGAGTTATCCAAGGGGGAGGATGAGCAGAGCCGGGTAAAGACAAGGTCAAGGGTGTTACCGTTTTCGTGTGTCTTAGAGGTTGAGAGCTGTGATAGGCCAAGAGAGGTAGTTAGAGATAGGAGCTGGGATGCAGATGGGGAGATGGGGCTGTTTATGGGAATGTTAAAGTCTCCCAGAATAAGGGTTGGTAAATCTGAGGACATGAAATGCGGGAGCCAGGCGGAGAAATGGTCGAGGAACTGGGTGGGTGACCCTGGGGGGCGGTATACCACTGCTACTTTGAGGGGAGGGGATGGAATAGCCTAATGGTATGGACCTCAAAAGAAGGAAATGAGAGTGATGGGGCTGGAGGAATGACCAGGAAAGTACATTGTGGGGACAGGAGGAGGCCGACTCCACCGCCACGTCTGTTCCCAGGTCTAGGGGAGTGAGAGAAGTGTAAGCCGCCGTAAGAAATAGCAGCAGGGGAAGCAGTGTCTGAATCCTGGATCCAGAATGAATGATATCATTCAAAAGTACAACTAATATTGATTGAAAAATTAAAAAGTTATGGCTCTAGGAAGAAGGGAGCAAAAAACAAAAAAAGGAAAATTGTCGGGTGGTCAAATGGTTAAATGACACAGTAAATTAAGTTCTGATCTGAGTTTAAGCCAAGTTCCATTAGCATAATTGGGTCGATTCTCTCTGTTCCCTTCTCGCTACATGGGCCGTGGGCATATAAATCTAAACAGGCAGCTAAACCGCTATACTGAGTCCAATAACAAGACTGTTGCTGAAGTCTGTGTACTTTATTGAACGTAGTAGTATGATTCAGTGACAATTGGAATACATACAGTCAGTGTATGTGTGGAGCCCACGGGGACAGGGTACTTGGTACCAGACCGGGGTACTGCTGGGGATATCACAGCAGTCTTGGGCCAAACCGTGTCCCGGGTTCCGCAAGTAAATAGGGGGATATTTACAGGGGAGTTTGTCGTGACGCCACCCACGGGTTGTGGTCAGTGAGGGGACCACCTCTGCTGCAGAACCTCGGGGATGATGTTTAGCAGCTGGAGATGTAACGGCTCTCCGCGGGTAGAGCATGGTTCCGCGGGGCAGTGGTAGTAATAGTCTATAGATGGTGCTATGGATGTTGCAGGATAGGGGTAGTAGTAGAGATGATGGGAGTTTGTGAGGGTACGCAGGGTTTGAGCACAAGGATCACACACACATTCACGGTTTTGATGTTTTCCAAGGCTTTACTGCAGAATTTGGTAGCAGAGTACTGTCCACGGAATCTCTACAGGGGCCAGGTTGCTCCCACCCTGTCCGGGTCCTCAGCTTCCCACTGCTGCGCTGTGTGTGTGGCTCTGCTGCTACTTTAGCTAGGCTGCTGGCCCTGTTCCTCCTCACAGGTACCCCCTTTTGCTAGGCAACTTGAGTCTTTCCATGTGCTTCTGACCACGCCGTGTTGCTTCGCTGAGGTACGGTGTAGGTCTGTAACCTCCACTATCCCAGTGTTTTCTGTGCTGCGTGTTTCAGTCACAGATTCGGATCCGGTATCCAGTCTCTGCGCTCCTCTGGGGCGAGTTATGAGGTAACTCAGTCTCCCCAATATGTTCCTCTGTTTCTTGTACTCCTCTCCTCAGACCCTGGCTTCAAGCCTGAAAGTAGTCAGTGGTCCCTGTCTGGAGCTCAGCACTGCTCCCATTTACAGGTCCTCCTCCTAGCGCTCCCTGCACTAAACTGAACTGGCAACTCTCAACTAACTACTTTCTCCTCAGGCCAGAATATATAAGGGAGCTGCTTTAGCTCCCCCTTCTGGCCTAGAGGTGCTAGTGCAGTGTCCAGTGTTGTGTGGGGAGTTTAACCCAGGTTGATGTTACTGTGGCACATTAACCCCTGGGGTGCCAGATATGAAAGATACAACAGAAAAAATATATATCACAAGTTGCTACACAATATGCATTCAACAAATTATAAGCCTGAATCTAACCTAGAATGCAACTGACTAGACTAGAGTAACTTTTGGAGCAATTAATGGCTTTAGAAAACATAAGCTCATTATCAGCAATGCTATCACAAGGGGAATAAAATAGCAAATTACTTCCTGTATTAAGCATGAAGAGAAAATGGAGGCTGGATTTCCCATAATGCATTGCAAAGGAGAGGAGAAAATTAGGCATAAATTAGAAAACTGATGCTGATAAAAGGTTCAGCCACTAGTGGGAGCTAAAGTACCCCTAACAAACCTAGTAAAGAAAACATAGGCAATTCTGCAGAGCCACAGTAGGTAAAAACAGATAAATACTGGAGGCAGAACACTCTCGTATGAGAGATTACATGGTTATGTGACCCTAGCCTTAGAGTGACAGTTCTGGTTTTATAGAGCCAGAGAAGAGTGGAGATAGGTTAAAAATAAACAGTTGGGATGGTGCATTTAAATGTTTGGCCTCCATGACGCACCAAATGCATGTACCGTATATACTCGTGTATAAGCCGACCCGTGTATAAGCCGACCCCCCCTACTTTTGCCCCCAAAACCTGGGAAAATCTATTGACTCGTGTATAAGCCGAGGGTGGACCCCAGCACAGGTATACAGCCCTCAGCAGTGTGGTATACAGCAGCCTCCCCAGTGGTATATACAGGCCCCAGCAGTGTTACAGCAGCAGCCCCAGTGGTATATACAGCAGCAGCCCTAGTGGTAGTATACAGCAGCCCCAGAGGTATATACAGCAGCCCCAGTGGTAGTATACAGCAGCAGCCCCAGTGGTAGTCTACACGCAGCCCCAGTAGTATATACAGCCCCAGTGGTAGTATACACGCAGCCCCAGTAGTATATACAGCCCCAGTGGTATATACAGCCCCAGTGGTAGTATACATACAGCCCCAGTAGTATATACAGCCCCAGTAGTATATACAGCCCCAGTGGTAGTATCCAGCAGCCCCAGTAGTATATACAGCCCCAGTGGTAGTATACATACAGCCCCAGTAGTATATACAGCCCCAGTAGTATATACAGCCCCAGTGGTATATACAGCCCCAGTGGTAGTATACAGCAGCCCCAGTAGTATATACAGCCCCAGTGGTAGTATACATACAGCCCCAGTGGTAGTATACATACAGCCCCAGTAGTATACATACAGCCCCAGTGGTATATACAGCCCCAGTAGTATATACAGCCCCAGTAGTATATAGAGCCCCAGTGGTATATACAGCCCCAGTGGTAGTATACAGCAGCCCCAGTAGTATATACAGCCCCAGTGGTAGTATACATACAGCCCCAGTGGTAGTATACATACAGCCCCAGTAGTATACAGCAGCCCCAGTGGTATATACAGCCCCAGTGGTAGTATACATACAGCCCCAGTAGTATACAGCAGCCCCAGTGGTAGTATACATACAGCCCCAGTAGTATGCATACAGCCCCAGTGGTAGTATACATACAGCCCCAGTAGTATACAGCAGCCCCAGTGGTATATACAGCCCCAGTGGTAGTATACATACAGCCCCAGTGGTAGTATACATACAGCCCCAGTGGTAGTATACATACAGCCCCAGTAGTATACAGCAGCCCCAGTGGTAGTATACAGGGCCCCAGCAGGGCCCCCCTCATAGTTTGGAGCCCCCACCTCACTTTCTGGCCCCCCCCGCATGCAGCCCTGCGCATATACATTACCTGTCTAGCAGCTGTCACCCTCCGGTGGCGGATCGCGGCTCCTGGGCTCCGGGCTCCATCTTCCGCTCTGTCTTACTGGTTTGTGGCCGCCGGGCTCGTCGCGATGACGTCATCGCGACGCCGGCCGGTCACGTGACAAGGAAGACACAGAGGAAGATGGAGCCCGGAGCCCAGGAGCCGCGATCCGCCACCGGAGGGTGACAGCTGCTAGACAGGTAATGTATATGCGCAGCGCTGCATGCGGGGGGGGGGGGCCAGAAAGTGAGGTGGGGCGCCAAACTTTGAGGGGGACCGTATTGACTCGCGTATAAGCCGAGGGGGGGACTTTTCAGCCCAATTTTTGGGCTGAAAAACTCGGCTTATACGCGAGTATATACGGTACTTAGCTTCAACAAGCATTCTGTGCTCACAGTTTCCCTTTAATTTCCATTTGAGGAAGATGTGGGAAATAAAGGGGGAGGGTAGGGGACAGCGTTGACCTTTGACCTTTGTGCTCTGAAATTCCTAGGCTGAAATTCAGTTCCTATCCTGTTCAGGTCCTAAAGTATTCTTCCTCTTTGTTTCTGGAGTGCTGGTTTCAACCTAGGGCTTAAGGGGTTGTGACCGCACCTGGGTCCTGGGGCCCCAGAAGTCCCTTTGGCCTATATGAAATGACCAATGCTATTAAAGATTTGCACTAATTGAGGCCCCATTGGAGGTTTTGCATCGGGACACATTAGCTTTGACTTACACCACTGGTTTCAACGTATACCAAACTTTACACACATAAGAATTCCACTACTTAATGCAGTGGTAAGATGGCTTAAAAGATACCTGTCACCTAGTTTATGCCCCTCAAGTTATCACTATCTGTACCTGCAGCTTCATAGGTCTTTTCTAAGCATCCCTGTCTGAGCTAGTAGTGTAATGGTAAAGTTGAAAATAAATATTTATACATTTAAGGGACTGTCACATGCGTCAATATCACGTGCAATATCGCTGCTGCACGTAACGTTGCAGAGATATTGACGCGTGTGACAGGGCGCATTAACCAGCGATAAATCGCTGGTTGATGGTCGCCAGGTTTTCGGATTGGACCGAAAACCTGGTGATGGTCACCCGGTGGACACGCAGCATCGCTGCGTGTGACACCAGGACGCGCGGTCAGCCAGCTCCCAGCGCCTCTCTGCAAGCGCTGAGATCTGGTATCCATGGTAAACTGCTGGTAACTAGGCAGCACACGCTGCCTAGATACCCGATGTATACCTTGGTTACCAGCCTTCTCCGCTCACCGGCTGGTATCCAAGGTACACAGCGGCTACCTAGGGACTCTAGTTTACCTTGGATACCAGCCGGTGAGCGGAGAAGGCTGGTAACCAAGGTATACATCGGGTAACTAGGCAGCGCGCGCTGCCTAGTTACCCACAGTTAACTATGGATACCAGCCTGCAGACATTGTGGAAAAATATTTAAATCATTTCCACAATGTTGCTGGTCCAAAGATCGCTGGTGAGTCTGCCTGTGTGACAGCTCACCAGCGATCAGCCGTCAATGTGATGCCGCTTTACATTTTCTTATGTAAATGAGGCAGTGTCTACACACCTTGGAGAACATAAACGATCTGACAGGTTCCCTTTAACTTAATACCCACGTCTCTGTATAAAGCTCCTTGTAATGTTATATACCTTTTCCTGTGCTGTATTTATGTATGCTATGCAATTTATTGTGCTGTAACTTAACCTGTAACAATTTGCCTGGCCTGTATCATTGGACTATAATGTAACATAGTAACATAGTAACATAGTTTTAAGGTTGAAGGAAGACTTTAAGTCCATCTAGTTCAACCCATAGCCTAACATGTTGATCCAGAGGAAGGCAAAAAAAACCCCATGTGGCAACACTAAGCTCCACACTGGGGAAAAAATTCCTTCCTGACTCCAGATACGGCAATCAGACTAATTCCCTGGATCAACGCCCTATCAAAGGATCTAGTATATATAACTGGTAATATTATAGTTTTCAAGAAAGGCATCCAGGCCCTTCTTAAATGTTAGTAGTGAGTCACTCATTACAACATCATGTGGCAGAGAGTTCCATAGTCTCACTGCTCTTACAGTAAAGAATCCGCGTCTGTGATTATGATTAAACCTTCTTTCCTCCAGACGTAGAGGATGCCCCCTTGTCCCAGTCTCAGGCCTAAGAGTAAAGAGATCATTAGAAAGTTCTCTGTACTGTCCCCTCATATATTTATACATTATTATAAGATCACCCCTAAGCCTTCGTTTTTCCAAGCTAAATAACCCCAAGTTTGATAACCTGTCTTGGTATTGCAGACCCATCAGTCCTCTAATAACCTTGGTCGCTCTTCTCTGGACCCGTTCTAGTTCAGCTATGTCTTTCTTATACACCGGAGACCAGAATTGTACACAGTATTCTAAGTGTGGTCGCACTAGTGACTTGTATAGAGGTAAAATTATGTTCTCCTCATGAGCATCTATGCCTCTTTTAATGCATCCCATTATTTTATTTGCCTTTGCAGCAGCTGCCTGACACTGGCCACTAAATGTGAGTTTGTCATCTACCCATACACCCAGGTCTTTTTCAGTGACAGTTTTGCCCATTGTTTTACAATTAAGCACATAATTAATACCTTTTGTTTCCTCTGCCCAAGTGCATGACCTTACATATATCCCCATTAAAGCTCATTTGCCATTTATCAGCCCAAGCTTCTAGTTTACATAAATCCTCCTGTAATATAAAATTGTCCTCCTCTGTATTGATTACCCTGCAGAGTTTAGTGTCATCTGCAAATATTGAGATTCTACTCTGTATGCCCCCTACAAGGTCATTAATAAATATATTAAAAATAAGCGAGCCCAACACTGACCCCTGTGGTACCCCACTGTTAACTGTGACCCATTCTGAGTGTGTTCCATTAATGACCACCCTTTGTTTCCTATCGCTAAGCCAGTTTTTAACCCCCTTACACATATTTTCCCCTATCCCCACTGCTCTCATTTTATGTATCAACCTTTTGTGTGGCACCGTATCAAAAGCTTTTGAAAAGTCCATATACACCACGTCCACTGCATTTCTTTCGTCCAGTCCAGAACTTACTTCTTCATAGAAGCTTATCAGATTAGTTTGACAGGAACGGTCCCTCGTAAAACGCGCCTGGAACTGCTCCTTGGTTGTGGACTTTTTACAGACTCTCCAGAATTCTCTTCGTGTGTTGTTCTAGTTTCCCAGCCCCAATAAAGTTCTGTTGGATTGATCATCTGCCTGGTGTCCCTTCCTGCTCTGTCGCACACCCCGTCACATTCCTGTGTGATGTCCCCCAACCATGTGACCATAGTGGGCAAGTAAAATCAATTAATGTAGACTAAGCTGTATTATAGCCTATTATAGTCACATGATTGTGACATTACACATATCCTGGTGCATTTTCTGAACTTTAGCTGAACTGTTAACTGTTAATCAGCCGGATGATTTCTTGACTGTTTGCCCAGCTAGCTAATGAAAATATGTAAGTTGTTAAAATGGTTTTATGGGATGAATACAATTTTTTTTTTTAAAAAAAAAGCTTACTAATGAACATTACATGATCTAAATAGCATTGGGGGTGGTTTAATAACAAAAAAGGACATGACAAATTCCCTTTAAGAAATTTCTATTTAAATCCCTATTGGTACCTTTACACGCCGCCACAACAGGATGCATACAACCCGCTACAAGCTACGATTGTAGCTTGTCGCGCCAATATCGCCCGTAATAGCGGCGTGTGAAGACGGGACGACACAGCCGGCTACAGATACCTCTGTATCCGTGCACTGCCCATAAACAGATGGCTACATCGCCGATTGTAGCGAGCTGTATCGGCGTGTAAAGAACCCACAGAAGGGAACTGTGGACACCCGGCGATGTAGCTGCAATGTAGCTAAGGCGTCACCCAGGCTCCGTGTTACCGCGCCCCATCTGCGATCATTGGTGGAAGATGCTGCGTTACGATTGGTAGTCACTGCATAGGGCGGCATATTTAAGGAGCTGACCAGTCACACTACACAATTGCTCGAGCGTCATGTATTAAACAGCCTCCTGCGATGCCTGGCCAATCATGGGTTTCTTGCTTTGTCCTATCAGCGTACGGACGTCTCGTAATCCACAATTGTGGCACGCCTATGTGCTGTCCCTGCTGCAGCAGTTCCGCCCATATTAGCTTGTTGTAGTGGTGTGTAAATGAGGTACGCTGAGCTACAGATGGCTACTTGAGACACCCGGCGATGTAGCCAGCTGTAGATGTAGCGTAGCGTAGCGTACCTTGTGGCGGCGTGTAAAGAGGGTGCGTTTCCCGTTTGTAACCGTTTGGCCGTGCTCATGCACGTGAAGTAGCAGTTGGTATCCATCCTGTTGTGGCGGCGTGTAAAGGTACCATATCTGTTTATGGCCCAATCTGCAAGAGTTTCTAATATGGCTGCACTAAAAATTCCCCCAGCTTCCCTCACTACACTAACTACTATTGAATTTTGCTCTTCTTCCTGTCTGAGGACACTGGATAATCTGGCACCATACATTGACAGTTGTCTCTTGCAGTCTCTACTGATCTGATCCACAGCACGTTGTCACTGTGCAAATCACTCATGACAACACACAAGGACCGGACTAGCTTCTAAAATTAGACATCATACTAGAGGTATAGAAAAATATCAATAAGAGTGAAGTTATGGAAGGGTAGGGAATTTTTAATGCAGTCATATTAAAAAATAGTTCAGATTGGGTCCATAAAAAAATAGAGATTTATATTGAAATTTCTTTCTACCTTTGGGCCACCCCTGTAAGTAAAGCAAAGATAAAAAAGAGTACCTGAACTGCAAATTAGAACCCTTTTCGGGGAATGTTCTATGCACAGATGATTCCAAACTAAAACTCTTTGGCAATGCACACAAGCATTATGATATAGATGAAAAATAAAAGCTTATAACAAAAAGTGTACCAACCCTACAGTGAAATATGATGGAGGAGCTGCCTCTGGGCCAGACCTTTAAAGGGACTCTGTTAGGATATTTTTCAGTATGATACTAAAAAGTACCCTCGAATAGTGCCTGGGCAACTCTTTTAAAACATGCAAAAATCATTACTGTATCCTCTGCAGGGTGCTTATAGCAAATAAAATTACAAACAGCTGGCTGCACTAGTATGGTCCATTACTTTCACCGATGAAGCCAATGCTGTTTAAATATCCATGCCTATCCAAGCTGGTATTCCGTCCCTCCCCTCTGTGCTGAAGTCAATCACTGAAAATCTTCTCAGGCTTGTGCAAGCTTCTTCTGAGGGGGAGGGGGAGAGGGAGAGATAGGAAAGGAGGAGACGTTTGTGCTGGATTTCTTATTGTAAAATCACTAGAGTGTGCGCTGTCCGTGAGAGACTTCTATGCATTTATACAAATTTGCACTTCAGTAAGGAAGTGGATGAACTCCAGCGCCATCTTTAGGTAGCTCCTCAAAGTCATAATGACTTTCTAACAAGCTTTTTAATATGACTTGGGATTTGTGCCAGATCAGAACCCCAAACTACACTGCATTTCGGGGTAGCTGCTCCTCATCAGTGTAGTGTGTGGGATATTCTGATCTGGCTGTGTGAGTGGGCTAAGGCAAGGTCTGGGAACTTGCTATCTTCCTTATGGAGAGCAGTTTTCCTGCAACCATAAGAAGACAGTCTTCTAATGGTTGCAGGAAAACTCCTCTCCATAAGGTAAGGTAGATAGCAAGTTCCCAGACTATACGTTTATATGAACATTTGTTTTCTTGCATGCATGCAATGTGTGTATCTGCTGAGCAAATGAACAAATGTTCACATAAAGTGTGAGGTAAATGTGAATGGTTTCACTGTGACTTGCAGCATTGCTCAAAAAGGTTAAATGCATGAGGTTCTGTGTGTGTCTGATTGAAAACATATCTCCACCTGTGGCTGTGATATAAACAAGGTGGTTCACCCTTCCTGTTTGGTCCACATGGCAGGAGACAAGCCAGTCTGAGAGTGGAGTTGCCAGGGCTCCTGTAAGTCCAGGTGGTAATTGAGGCCTAGTGGTTCTGGACTCACAACAGGTACCAACAAGGAGCAAGTCCAAGACTTAGTGGGTGATCTTTTATAAGAAAACTTATGTTTTCTTTGTGTGCTTGAATTACATGGTAAGCGAGTGTCCCCATCACACTTAATAGTGCTACCTCACATATGGTGGAGAATGCGGGCAGTGCAGCTTGGTTGCTAGTAGCAAAGGAAGAGGTGCACGTCTCTTGGTGGGGCCACGAAGATTAAAGTATCTGGCTGTAACCTGGCGGGGTTACGAAAATTGGCATCACAGTCAAACCAGGTTTGCTGTGGCTCGGCAGGGCAACAAAAAATTGTTTCGGGGAGAGCTGTGCGTAATGCATGGTGTGAACATGGTGTACAGCAAACAGCGGCAGAGGACAAGCAGTCAAAAGTGCCAAGAGGTCCAGCGACAGCCGTGGAAGCTGAGCAGCTGTGAATGGGTTGGCTCATACAGATCCAGTTCAGGTGTTTTATCAGCCCTTAGTGCATGAATGACAACAGGCGCTATCGGCGTGCTGCAACATGGCACCAGTGGACCAGCTCATGTGTTCTTCTGTGGGACCGGTGCTATCCCAGGGTGCCCAAGGAGATAGCAATAGACACTGTGAACTGGTTCATGAGACTGTCGTGGGTTATCCACAGAATGTACCCCCTATAGATTGGTTTGCCCAAAAGGGGGTGGAGTCCTAAAAGGAGGTGGTAACCCTAAAAAGGATAGTGAACCAAAAGAGGGTTGAATCCCAAAACGGGGTGGTAACCCTAAAATAGATAATTACCCAAACAGGGGAAGTTGCCAGAAAGGGGGTGGAGACCAAAAAAGGGAGGTTGCCTGAAAGGGGATGGAGCATTCCCAACCCAACGGAGCAGCAGTTATTGCATTAGACACTGGTGGGGACTTATTCTGCTGGGAATGTCATGTTGCAGGACATTTGGCAGACAAGTATCCCCAGGTCATGGAACAGATGAACTTCAAGAGGAAACAATGTGGTTCATTTTTTGCATGTCCGGTCTACGGTATAGACAGTTTGGTTGGTGAAGTGTCATATACGTGTTCCATGAGCTTAAATGGAGGACGCATGACGAGAATGATAAACCCAGTGAGATTGGTGTCCTCGATATTGGTGACACCTAAACTCAGCGGCATATGTGAGGACATTAAAGGATTCCCAATGCTCATAGTCCACTTTGACACAGTCGATGTTTTCACGTACCATGACTTTTGTGTAATTCCAGGCCTATGATTTACTATGAATATAGGCCAGCACTATGGGATTTGTGGATGAAGGGTGAAGTGTCTGTTCAGGTTTCCTACTGTTAAGGTCATATGTGATAATGTGTTAAAATCTCCTATGGTTGACTATTCAGAGTTAGGGGTGACCAAAGAAAATGGTGGGTCTCCCCAACCTAGGGGTCTGACAGTTGCAGAGAAACATGATAGTGTGACTGTAAAAAATGGAGTAACTCCAGGAAAAGGAGCTGACACCAAGTTAGCTGGTGAGTTGGGGGTTCACTGTACCATGGTGAGTGACACAGACTCCAGGGATGACTGTGACACTACCAAAGAAGAAAGGGAGTGCAGTCAAGTAGAGCTAAACAAGATGGAAAAATCCCCCTCTCGTCGCTGAAGGCGCAAGGGTCACAAACAACTTGAAACACAGAAAAAATTGTGAAATAAACGTAAAAAATACTCTGCTGTAGTAAATAAAGTAAGAAGCAAGTGCTGCTAAAAAATGTAAAAAAGCTAGGTATTTGGTTGATACATTTTTCGCAAAAAAAAGTAACGTAAGCTGCTCTACCAATGAGTTAAGGTAACCCGTGTCAGAGCAGTCCCTAACTGATGTATTTAAAAACCTGATCAAATGTATAGTACCTATAAGACAGGATTCAGTCAGGAACATGTCCGACATGGACACGCTGCAGAAGACAGCTTTTTATGTGCTAGGCTCACAGGGGGGAGTGGCAGGAGGCTCCCTTTCTTGCAGATACAAGAAACAATTTAGAAACAAAATAGTGAGCCAAGCACACAGTGAACAAGTCTGTAGGACAGTATTCACACCACCTAGAAACTGAGTATTTGATGAGTTTTACTTCAGTATCTGTAAGGCCTTGTGCAGGCGATGAGTATTTGGTGTTTTTTTTCCTGAGCATCTGTAAGGCCTCGTGCACACGCTGAGCATTGTGTCACATTTAAGGGACTACAACAAGAGTCTCCATTTTTTCCAAAAATTTGGGCCCAGACACCACTTCAGTGGCATCAATTGCCCCTCAGTTGCAAGCTTAAAATGGTTGGTGAGGTGACTTTCATGCAGCACATTCCAAAATTCACAAGCCTTTAGTCTCCCCATGTTATCTGTAAGATTTGTCACCAAAATCTAAGTAAAGGCCAAAATATCAATAGTTTGAGTAGTTCATCCATGAACCGTCACATGGATATGAAGCAAAGGTCGTAGTGGGAAGCTCACTGTGCTACAATGTGGCCTAGCGGGCCGGGCCAACCACCGTCTGGCCCATCAAGTGCATCTCCTGCCTCTTCTTCCTCTGTGACTGTGGGGACAGTAGTCACACATGCTTTTGGACGCAGACCTTCCACCTCTTTACCCGCAACAGCCAGTGTGATTGGAAGGTCGGCAGTTCTTTTGGAAGTGGAAGCACCTGCTGGTGTTGAGCGCTGTCAGACATCAAGAGCACCACCTTTGGATGAAGGCAACATAATATGTCCGCCTGCATCTTCCTCACAGACCAACAGTTTGCCGGGGACACCCTACTCAACCGTGTCTCAGAACAGCAGCCAGTCCTCGGTCCCTCAGATGTGGACAAGTAAAAGACCAAATACTCTCTGTACCCACTGTATATATCACTACAGTGGCTGCTTTACAGTAAGTAGTAGAATAGTTTAATATGCACATAGAAGTGAATCAAATATGCCCAAGCCTGTAAGTGCATACTGAAGAAATTTTCATCAGAAGGCAAGAAGTGAATAAAGCAGCAGCATTATACTTAACAAAGACCACACGCTTGTAATAGCAATTCCGGGTCCTGCTCATTAACCTCCGGTTTATTTACTGGACTCTGCCTCCAATAGCCAATAACAAATGCGCACTTTCTGTGATTGTGATTGGCTGTTGTACCCCACCCATTGGGCCGGCATCTGTGATAGGTTGCCATATAAGTGTATTTGCAATGAAACTGCGATCTTAGGGACTTTAAAATAAATAATTTGAAAAAATTTGCATATGGCGTATTTTTAATTGTCAGTGCAGGTAAAGCAGCCAGCTTAGGGCTGCCACCTCCAGCTGTCTGGTTTTACCTTGGCTGGCAATCAAAAATACAGTTGATTCCATTATTTTTTTTTTATTATTTAAATATATACCATATTTTTTGCTTTATAAAACGCACCCACAAATTTGGTGGCAGAAAAGAGAAAAAAACTATTTTTTATGTTTTATGTCTTATAAAGCCAGTGTCCGACTTAGAAATCACATATCTGTCCTGGTATATACCGTACATACTCGCATATAAGCCAAGTTTTTCAGCCCAACAATTGGGCTGAAAAGTCCCCCCCTCCGCTTATACGCGAGTCATACAGGTCCCCCTCACAGTATGGTGACCCCCCTCACAGGATGGCCCCAGCATGCAGCGCTGCGCACATACATTACCAGGCTATCAGCTGTCACCCTCCGGTGGCGGATCGCGGCTCCTGGCTCCAGCTTCCATCTTCCTCTCTGTCTTCCTGCTTTGTGGCCGGGGCTCATTGCGATGACGTTATCGCGACGCCGGCAGGTCACTTGACAAGCAGGAAGACAGAGATGAAGATGGAAGCTAGAGCCAGGAGCCGCGATCCGCCACCGGAGGGTGACAGCTGATAGCCTGGTAATGTATGTGCGCAGCACTACATGCGGGGGCCATCCTGTGAGGGGGGGAAAGGCAACATACTGTGAGGGGGGCCTGTGTAATGGCACACTGCTGGGGCTGTATACTGTGCAGGGGACCTGTATACCACACTGCTGGGGCTGTATACTGTGCAGGGGACCTGTATACCACACTGATGGGGCTGTATATTGTGCTGGGGACCTGCTGTATACCACTCTGCTGGGGCTGTATACTGTGCTGGGGACCTGCTGTGTACCACACTGCTAGGGCTGTATACTGTGCTGGGGACCTGTATACCACACTGCTGGGGCTGTATACTGTGCTGGGGACCTGTATACCACACTGCTGGGGCTGTATACTGTGCTGGGGACCTGTATACCACTCTGCTGGGGCTGTATACTGTGCTGGGGACCTGCTGTATACCACACTGCTGGGGCCGTATACTGTGCTGGGGACCTGCTGTATACCACACTGCTGGGGCTGTATACCTGTGCTGGGGTCCACCCTCGGCTTATACGCGAGTCAATACGTTTTCCCAGGTTTTGGGGGCAAAAGTAGGGGGGTTGGCTTATACACGGGTCGGCTTATACACGAGTATATACGGTATATAACCCCCATCCTTACACCAGACAAAGCAACACATAAAACTGGGCGATCACCAAATAAAGTGCAAAATCAGTTTATTTATACAATGCTATGCTTTAACACACACCAAAAAATTATAATCAATTAAAACAGGGAAAAATTCCCTTACATCAAAAATAAAGGGAGGTCACATAACATATAACATGGCTTATACATTCAGAACATAGGTGTACGATGTCAATAAGTATATAATACAATAAGAAGTTTTGGATACCTGATCAAAAACGTCCTGACACCAAGCAATATCACCTATATCAAATAAAATCCCAAATGAGCTTGCAAGTTAATAACAGTGTATGTAGTGGATATAGATTAAAGTACTATGTTTATCAATCCTCAAGACTACACTTGGCTTAAACATAGAGATCCCTCTTTTAATTGATTTAAATTTTTTGGTGTGTGTTAAAGCATTGCATTGTATAAATAAACTGATTTTGCACTTTATTTGGTGATCGCCCAGTTTTATGTGTTGCTTTGGTATATGGTTAGTGTATGAACACATAGTGGCTGATTCCTTAATTATTGGTGGTGCCTGCAGCTCTCTTTTACAAATAACCCCCATCCTGATACATAGTCCCCCAGCTTAGATATGGCCCTCTTGTGCTGGCACACAAAGCCCTTCCTGTGCTGGCACATATGCCCCTCCCCAGTATTGGCACATATAGCTCCCCTATGCTGGCACATATGCCCCCCCTGTGCTGGCAAATATGCCCCCCCTGTGCTGGTACATATAGCTCCCCTGTGCTGGCACACATATGCCCCCCTAAACTGGCACACATATGCCCCATATACTGGCACACATATGCCCCCATGTGCTAGCACACAAATGCCCCCATGTGCTGGCACACATAGCCCCCCTATCCTGGATATGCCCCCCTCATCACTGTATATTCCCCCTGCTGGATTGGGCACAGACACAGTCAAGAAGAGACACTGAGGAGCTGGGAGTGATGAGCCAGTGACAGAAGGTGAGTTAAGCTTTTGCTATTTTACTATGTGCGTGCCAGCAGGGAGGCATATACAGTGATGGGGGGACATATCTGGGATGGGGGGGGAGTGACTGCAGTCACAGGTAATATGCGCCACTCCCCTATCCACATCTTGGCATGGCTTCAGCACTGAGGTGGTGGACAGTAGGATGCAGTGCATAGTACAGGAGGCTAATGAGCGGGAGCACGTCACCTCCCACTGCCTCTGCAGCCTGCAGCCAGCCCGCTCCAGCTACCGGACATCACTCCAAAGCAACCCCCCCCACAATCTGGGGGAACAAAAGCAAGTTTTATAATCTGAAAAATATGATAATTTAAACAAATGTGTGGGCTTTGCCCTATTTTTTTTTACTGCCAGCCAAGGTAAAACCAGGCAGCTGGCGTCTGGTATTCTCAGCATGAAAACACTCAAAGTTGAGCTATAGAATAGCAACCCAAAGCCACCCCAAATATTGGCGCATTCATCAATTTATGATGTTTTTGTTACAAGCGTGTTGTCCTTGGTAAATATAATGCTGTTGCTTTAATCACTGTTTTACTTTCTTTTACAGCCCTTACTGCCAACATTTTATAACTGTAAATCCAGGTTCAGGGTTCGGGCTTAGTTCGGGTCAAGTCCAGTCCTCAACCTGGACTTTAAAAAAAAGTCCAGTCAGATCTGCCAAACCCGAACATCTGTGGGTTTGCACATCTCTAGTTATAAAGCCATTTCTAAAGCTTTGGCAGCGACGATTCATCCAAGAGGTCACAAAAGACCCCACAACAACATTCAAAGATCTGCCGGCTTGACTTGCCTCAGTTAAGGTCAGTGTTCATGATTCCACCATAAGGAAGAGACAAAAATGGCCAGCATGGCAAAATTCCAAGATGAAAACCACTGCTGAGCAAAAAGAACATAAAGGCTCGTGTTAGTTTTGCCAGAAAACATCTTGATAATCCCCAAGACTTTTAATAATACTCTGTGGACTGACGAGACAAAAGTTGAACTTTTTGGAAGGTGTATGTCCTATTACAACTGGTGTAGAAGTAACTCAGCATTTCAGAAAAGGCACATCATACCAACAGTAAAATATGGTGGTGGTGATGGTCTGCTCTTTTGCTGCTTTAGAACCTGGTAGACTTTCTGTGGTAAATGGAACCATAAATTCTGCTGTCTACCAAAAAATCCTGAAGGAGAATATCCAGCCATCTGTTTGTGACCTCAAGCTGAAGCACAATTGGGTTATGTAGCAGGACAATGATTCAAAACACGTCAGCAAGTCCACCTCTGAATGGCTTAAGAGAAACAAAATTAAGACTTTATTAAGAGTGGCCTAGTCCTAACCTTAATCCGATTGAGATGCTGCAGCATGACCTTAATAAAGCTGTTTATACTTGGAAAACATCCAATGTGGATGAATAACAACAATTCTGCTAAGATGAGTGGACCAAAATTCCTCCAGAGCACTGTAAAAGAATCATTATCAGTTATCGCAAATGCTTGATTTCAGTTGTTGCTACTCGGTGGCACAATCAGTTATTAGGTTTAGGGGACAAACGCTTTTTCAAACAGGGACCTGAAGGTTTGGATTTCTTCTTCCCTTAAAGCGAACCTGTCACCCCCCCCCCCGGGCATCAAAAGCTCTAATAGCCACCTTCTGCAGCACTAAGGCTGCATTCTGAGAAGGTGCCTATAGGCTTTTGATGCCCTTTCTAGTATGAAATATTAAGTTAGGTAAATGCTCACTCTTCAGAAGATCGAAGACCGGGAGGCGGGGTTTCACGCTCCTCCGGCCCGCCCCCTCTTGTCAATCATTGTGCTCGCCTGCTGCTGTCTCCCCTCAGTGTGGAAAATGAACGCGTGTCTCCGTTCTCCTGCACGCTGTGCGCCCGGTGTCGACTTCCTGGACACCGGGCGCACAGAGCATGCGCGGCTCCATACAGGAGAATGGAGACGCGCGTTCATTTTCCACACTGAGGGGAGACAGCAGCAGGCGCGCACAATGATTGACAAGAGGGGGCGGGCCGGAGGAGCGTGAAACCCCGCCTCCCGGTCTTCGATCTTCTGAAGAGTGAGCATTTACCTAACTTAATATTTCATACTAGAAAGGGCATCAAAAGCCTATAGGCACCTTCTCAGAATGCAGCCTTAGTGCTGCAGAAGGTGGCTATTAGAGCTTTTGATGCCCGGGGGGGGTGACAGGTTCGCTTTAATAATAAAGGCCTTCATTTAGAATTTGCATTTTGTGTTTACTTGTGTTATCTTTGTTACATTTGTTTGATAATCTGAAACATTTAAGTGTGACACACATGCAAAAGAATAAGAAATCAGGAAGGAGGCAAACACTTTTTCACACCACTGTATATAGTGATTATTTCAGCACAGGAACTTTTTTTTTAAACACACATTTAATTCTTGAAAATGTTAATATTCCAAGATCTATTGTTTGAAGTCAACTTCAAAATTTATGACGCACCCAGGGCCGGGTACTCAGAGCTCAGGCTCAGTCTGGGATGTCACGGGTGGCTGCCTGAGACTGTGGCCCTAGTAGTCAATGGTTAAATAAAGTTAAAAAAAGTACATAAGTTCGTGACGCCACCTGCAGTACCTGTTGATGCTCACCAGCACCGCTACAGTCCTCCGGTGGTCGATGGTATTGCGGCAATGATGTTATAGTCCTCTGCAGGCAGGACTGGACCGCCGGGGCAGCGATTCTGTGAAGGCAAATCGTTCATGCAAGGAAAGATGCAGCAGAGTCGACAAGTCACTTCACCAGGTACTTTACTGAAAAAACCTTGTGAAGTCAATACAGTTATTTAGTGCAGCAGATGTTACAGCGACAAATGCTACGGGTGCTGCAAGTGGATTTTATGGTTGGTAGATGGATCCCTCACTGTGTGCCGTTCCTATTCTTTCTTTTCCTTGCCTCCTAGTGGCTGTAAAGTCTGATCTCGTGAAGATGAATCTGACCTCCTGCTGTTCCTTGTCTTTGTCTCCCTTATACCCATCGAGTGAACCTTCTGTTTGGTCGCTGCGGCTCAATGCAGTTCCTGATTCCCCTCTCTTTGGGCTCTTTGGGAGTCAGGGCTGTATCTGAAGATACCCTTGGTCATCGGATTTCTGTGATCCTTATAGGTTATCACAGGTGCAGGCTCTCGCACCCGGTTTCTTTCCAGGAGCAAACTCTCTGGTTACTCTGCTCCCCACATTAAGTGAACTCTCGCTTGAGTTTCTTTCTCCCTTCCTTCCTTCTGGGATCTATTCTTGCTGTCCTGCGCCCCTCAGCTGAGGCAACCCTCCTTTCTCCTTTCCGAATGCCTGGCTCCTGAGTCCTAGACTCCTCTCTTACTACTCACTCCTAACTGCCCACTAGTTCCCCCTGGCTACTGCTATATCTCCTCCCGGGGTCCGTCCCACCTGCTGACTAGTGTGGGGTGTGGGTATAGGGTTCCACCTACTGGCCATAATTCCACTTGCAGTGGGATGACTACACCGCTTTTATGGGTGTAGTACCCCTTTTGTGGCACCTACATAGTGGGGCGCCACAATTTACTTTGTGGGAAAACCTCATATACTATGTTTATATATCATTGTGACAGGTCAACTGTTGTCTTTTAATTATATGTGGACATGCTATTGCAATATTCTAATGATACAAAGTTGGTATATAGTTGCATATTTTTGAACATATAAGTATTTTTATAATAAAATATCAAGGGTGCTAATAATGTTAACCACAACTGAATCACAATGAACATGAAGTCTGATTTGCCAGGAGAATGTAAGAGAAGGAGGAGCTGAACAGTCTGATATAGAAAGTGAACCTACACTTATATTCTGACAAGCAATCTCTCCATCTGGCATGACGCAACACCACTCCATGCAGCGTTGTACACATTTACACTGTGCCATACACAGAAAGTACTATGCCTCAGTTCAGATAATTAGAGCAAGACCCAGTGTGCAGGAGCTTCGCACAATGTAAGATCATGTGGAAAACTAAAATTGTAGGAATGCTTTATGTTGAGAGAAATGATTCAGTATAACATATTTTGTTCTTTAAAATACCCTCTTGTTTTTATGAAATCGAGGGAGCAGTCATAAACTGACTAAGGCTGAAGGCACACTGATCCCTCCAAAACGGCGCGTTTTTGAAGCGCGATACTGATGCGAGTTTGATGCGTGTAGTAGTGCTAGTGCGGTGCTAGTGGGGTGCTAGTGCGGTGCTAGTGGGGTGCTAGTGGGGTGCTAGTGTGGTGCTAGTGTGGTGCTAGTGGGGTCCTAGTGAGATTTTTTCATTCCTACTGCGATCCGACAGACTAGCACCTTCTCCTGGTGTCAAGACTGCACTGATTTGCTGCCACTTATTTGTCAATCAATGGGGTCACTTGTGGGGGAGCTCCAATGTTCAGGCACACAGGGGCTCACCAAACGCGACATCGTGTCAGCTAACAATTTGAGCTGATTTCCATTCAAATTGTTAGCGGACACCATGTCGCGTTTGGAGAACCCCTGTGTGCCTCAGCATTGGAGCTCCCCCACAAGTGACCCCATTTTGGAAACTAGACCCCCAAGGAACAAATCTAGATGCATAATGAGCACTTTGAAGCCCCAGGTGCTTCACAAATTGATCCGTAAAAATGAAAAAAATATTTGTCTTCCACAAAAATCTTATTTTTTTATTTTTATGGATCAAATTGTGAAGCACCTGGGGATTCAAAGTGCTCATTATGCATCTAGATTTGTTCCTTTGGGGGTCTAGTTTCCAAAATGGGGTCACTTGTGTGGGAGCTCCAGTGCTGAGGCACACAGGGGCACTCCATACGCGACATGGTGTCCGCTAACAATTGGAATTGTTAGCGGACACCATGTCGCGTATGGAGAGCCCCTGTGTGCCTCAACATTCAAGCTCCCCCACAAGTGACCCCATTTTGGAAACTAGACCCCCAAGGAACAAATCCAGATGCATAATGGGGTCACTTGTGGGGGAGCTACAATGTTTAGGCACACAGGGGCTCTCCATATGCAACATGGTGTCCGCTAACAATTGTTAACGGACACCATGTCGCGCATGGAGAGCCCCTGTGTGCAACCAGCATTGCCACCAGCGCAAGGGCAACTGGAAGAGTTGGGGTACAGCACCAGAAAATGGCACCTCCAATGAATACGCTATTTTCTGAGGTGGCTGTGGGTTGCAATTTGCAGCGTGAGGGACCCACAACATTTGGATCTCTCCATGATGAGGATTGCAGCCCCCCAACTGCCAAGTTGTACCTGGCTGGCAACCAAAAATATGGCAAAGCTCCATGTCATTTTATTGGTAGAAGTAATTTAAAAAAAATGACGTGGGGCTTCGCCATATTTTTGGTCCAGCCAGGTACAACTTGGCAGCTACAGACTGCCACCAACCCCCAGCTGCCTTGTTGTACCTTGCTGGCAACCAAAAATACAGCGAAGCTCATTTTTTTATTTCTAGAACAAATTCTAGAAAAAAAAAATGACGTGGGGCTCCGCCATATTTTTGGTCCAGCCAGGTACAACTAGACAGCTGGGGGCTGGAATCCGCAGCATGGAGAGGCCCAAGCGTTCTGGGCCCCCCATGCTGCGAATTGCAGCCCGCAGCCGCCCCAGAAAATGGCGCATTCATTGAAGAGCCATTTTCTGGCGCTGTACCCATGCTCTTCCAGTTGCCCTGGTGCCGGTGGCAAACTGGGTAATAAAGGGGTTAATGCCAGCTTTTTATTGGCAGCTGGCACTAAGCCCGAGATTGATAATATTGGGCCAATGTTAGACCCGCCATTAGGAATCTCTGGTAAGTAGTCAATAAATACACACAGAGTAAAATATTTTTATTTGGAAAAAAACACAAACAAAATTCAGACTCCATCTTTATTAGAAAGATCCGACGTAGTCCATAACGAAGGTCCCGCGACGCTCGATCGCCTCCGACGTAGTCCACAATGAAGGTCCCACGATGCTCGATCGCCTCTGCTCCAGAGATTGCAGCAAGGGATCAAGTTTCCTCTTCCTACAGTCTCTGGGGTCAGAGTTATGGTGCACTGTATGGCAATGATCTGTCATACAGTGCACCATGACTATGATCCCTGAGACTAGAAGAGGACACTTGATACCTTGTTGCATCCATCCATCCATTATCCACGCATGTACACATCCATTCGTGCACACATCCACACATGCAGTCACACATACGCACACATCCATCCATGCACCCACACATCCACGCACCCACGCATCCACGCACCCACGCATCTACTAACCCATGCATCCACTAACCCACGCATCCACTAACCCACGCACCCACACACCCACACATCCACGTACCCACACACCCACACATCCAGGCACCCACACATCCACTAACCCACGCACCCACACATCCACGCACCCACACATCCACTAACCCACGCATCCACTAACCCACGCATCCACTAACCCACGCACCCACACATCCACGCATCCACGCATCCACGCACCCACACATCCACGCACCCACACATCCACGCACCCACATCCACGCACCCACACATCCACGCACCCACATCCACGCACCCACACATCCACACACCCACACATCCACGCACCCACATCCACGCACCCACACATCCACGCACCCACACATCCACGCACCCACATCCACGCACCCACACATCCACGCACCCGTCTGCCGTGTGTGCCGGAAGTGTGGTTTTTCATGTGCGAGACTCGCACTATTCATTGCACGGTGCGTTTTTTTAACGCACCCATTGATTTCTATTGATGGCTCATGCGTACAACTCGCATGCAGTCGCAGCATGCCGCGACTGAAACTCGCTTTGCGAGTTCAGTGCTTAAAATGCGCACCAGTGTGCCCGACATTATGGAAAATCACTTGTCCTAGTGCAATGCGAGTTTATCTCGCATTGCACTCGTGCGAGGCACTGGGATCATGTCGGATGATGTGCCTTCAGCCTAACAGTGTTTGCTTTATAAGTGTGCATACAGAGATAGTTGTCATTGACTGTTTAGGACTGCCCACTTGACTGCTATGGTCAGACTGAGCATGGGTTACAACGATTCACAAGTTGTATTGAATTTTTTCCCACACACCTATATATAAATCAGCTTATGTACTTTTATGCAATGTGTGGCAATTTGCTCATTGAGTGTGTTTGAGGACACTCAAATGGTAGTGAGATTGAGGCAAACACTCACATTTTTACAGTAAAATAAAGTCCAGTGGTTTATTACATCATAAATTGCATACAGTGCACAATTCATATAAAATATATCAATGGAACATTAGTGACATACCAGTCTCTTCCAATGGCGGATATGCCCACCTGGCATTTACTCTCATACTTCATCACAGTGTCAGTGCAGGTATCACAACCCACACACACTATCCAGGAAACTGCCTCACTGGGATCACAGACTCCTGATTGTTCCAGACCCCCAGCAGGAGTGAAGCTTCCTGAACACCTAGACCAGGGATAGGGAACTCCAGGCTCTGAGAGCATCACACAGTGCAGGTTTTCAAGATTTCCTTAGTATTGCACAGTTGATAATTGAATCACCTGCACAGGTGATGATTCCAACCCCTGTGTATGCTGAGGAAATCCTGAAAACCTGCACTGTGTGTGACTCTCGAGGTCTGGAATTCCCTACCACTGACCTAGACAGTCCAGGCTCCCACATGGTCCCCTCTTTACGTTTCTTCCAGGATGCCAGCCACTTCCAAGCATACCATCCCAGGTGCCTTCCAGGACAACGGCTGCTCCAAACACTGAGCAAGAGCCCTCACAGGTTCTGCCAGTCTCTCCAGACATCCATGGTCTCTGTTAGCTCAGCTCACATGTGCTCACACAAACACACATTGTACTGTATGGCCCACACTCATTTTCTCAGCAGGTGGAAATCCTAACCCTTATGGCATCACAAGTCTCATAGTGACCTTTTTGGGTTTCTAGTACACAGCATAATTTACTGAACTACAAGTCACAGCATACATATTTGCAATACAGCAATCCGCTGCATCACATATGCTACCTACAGATTCAAATTGATAGGTTTCATTTAAAGTTTATTTATAAATCCCGGTAAAACTGTATCAAACCTTACCATATCGGTATTGAAAATCCTGTGTCAGGTGTCTGTGTATGGGTCGGCTCAGGAGCTGAGACTGTGTTACACAGTTGGCATCTGCCTACAATATCATATAACAGCAGAATGGGAATATACCTCCCACCCTTTAGGAAAGATTACTCGATAAATTTTTTTACAATAAAAATCAATCTTTATTATATATTTTAGAAAAACAATAATTTAAAATCAGAGCATTCCCTCCAGAGGGATGCACAAGAATCACCACCACAGACTGTTCAGTATACAAAATATAGTATAGTTTACTGGTTTTTTCACTATTATCCTTTCCTTGGTCTCCTATGTGAGAGATAGGTGAATATTGGAAACTTATTGTTTTGTTTTTTGATACACATTTTGTGATTTGTTTTTTGGTTTATCATACCACACAAGAAGATCACGGGTTTTTCCTAGTTTATAGGGTGTTGTCTATAGATTTTATATTCATTTTTTACATCTAATATAGACTTGTATGTAACACTATTTGTGTACTCTGTATTAAAACCTTATTTATATGTAACTTTTTTATACTATATGATTAAAAAATTTGTATATTTTATTGCATAAAATCACCGTGTTTTTCTGATATATCTATATATTGAGTGAGCATTCATTTCCATGAAATAGATGGATGATGATAAGACTCTCATCCTCTGTAATGCCTAATTTTGGTGTATAAAATATAGTATGCACTGCAACAACCAGAATTCTTTACATATATTAACAGTACTGGGTCTTAAATTATTACAACAAAGTCAACCTCACCATACTGTATATATCTCAATACCAAAACACCTTACAATCACTGACCAAGATATCTAAACAATACATACTTCAGCTATGTTCCATAATAATTACTGAAGAAACCACTAGTATATCAAGGTCAGGCAAAGAGATTCCCTGGGTGCTGTGAATGAATCACAGTATCCATATATACAGCTTCCCAAACAATCACTTATAAGGCACAGATGGCACAGTTGTGCTTCATACCTACTGAGCTGAGATGTCAGTGCGTGCTCGTGCTCCCTCCTCCCCTACGATCGTTTCACTTCCCTGCTTCTTCCGGGGGCGTCAACACAGTTGGCATCTGCCTACAATAGCAGTGTTGGGAACTGTACAGCTCCAATCACCGCTGTCATCCACTTAAATGAAAAAATACTACAGGAGTCAGCAGACCTCCATGATAAAGGTCTGGGCATCACAGGTGCAAAATACTGATGAGACAACCACTAATAAACCTACCATTCATGGAGGAGGTGGTCACCTAGTATTATAAATGTACACAGATGAGGCTTGCATAGAGTGCTTGGTGTTGATATAGAAGGCTACTCTTTTCTGTGTTTTTTTTACAACCACTTAAACGTCAATCAATTTTTCAAAGGTGGTTTCATGCTTGTTTATGCAAAAATGTAATGCACTCAACAATATGCTTTTTTTTTTCATTTTACTATGACACAACTGCATCATCTAACCTATTATGGACCTGATCTGATTGATTTCAATAAACATTTGTTGCAAAACTCTTTATAGCAAAGTATACATACAGTTGTGGCCGATAGTATTGACACCCCTGCAATTCTGTCAGATAATACTCAGTTACTTCCTGAAAATGATTGCAATCACAAATTCTTTGGTATTATTATCTTCATTTAATTTGTCTTCAATGAAAAAAACACAAAAAGAATTGTCCTAAAGCCAAATTGGATATAATTCCACACCAAACATAAAAAAGGGGGTGGACAAAAGTATTGGCACTGTTAGAAAAATCATGTGATGCTTCTCAGATTTGTGTAATTAACAGCACCTGTAACTTACCTGTGGCACCTAACAGGTGTTGGCAATAACTAAATCACACTTGCAGCCAGTTAACATGGATTAAAGTTGACTCAACCTCTGTCCTGTGTCCTTGTGTGTACCACATTGAGCATGGAGAAAAGAAAGAAGACTAAAAACTGTCTGAGGACTTGAGAAACCAAATTGTGAGGAAGCATGAGCAATCTCAAGGCTACAAGTCCATCTCCAAAGACCTGAATGTTCCTGTGTCTACCGTGCGCAGTGCCATCAAGAAGTTTAAAGCCCATGACACTGTGGCTAACCTCTCTAGATGTGGACGGAAAAGAAAAATTGACGAGAGATTTCAACGCAAGATTGTGCGGATGGTGGATAAAGAACTTCGACTAACATCCAAACAAGTTCAAGCTGCCCTGCAGTGCGAGGGTACAACCGTGTCAACCCGTACTATCCGTCAGCGTCTGAATGAAAAGGGACTGTATGGTAGGATACCCAGGAAGACCCCACTTCTTCCCCCGAGACATAAAAAGCCAGGCTGGCGTTTACCAAAACTTACCTGAGAAAGCCTAAAACGTTTTGGAAGAATGCTCTCTTGTGAGATAAGACAAAAGTAGAGCTTTTTGGGCAAAGGCATCAACATAGAGTTTACAGGAGAAAAGAAGAGGCATTCAAAGAAAAGAACACGGTCCCTACAGTCAAACATGGCGGAGGTTCCCAGATGTTTTGGGGTTGCTTTGCTGCCTATGGCACTGGACTGCTTGACCGTGTGCATGGCATTATGAAGTCTGAGCACTACCAACAAATTTTGCAGCATAATGTAGGGCCCAGTGTGAGAAAGCTGGGTCTCCCTCAGAGGTCATGGGTCTTCCAGCAGGACAATGACCCAAAACACACTTCAAAAAGCACTAGAAAATAATTTGAGAGAAAGCACTGGAGACTTCTAAGGTGGCCAGCAATGAGTCCAGACCTGAATCCCATAGAACACCTGTGGAGAGATCTAAAAATGGCAGTTTGGAGAAGGCACCCTTCAAATATCAGGGACCTGGAGCAGTTTGCCAAAGAAGAATGGTCTAAAATTCCAGCAGAGCATTGTAAGAAACTCATTGATGGTAACCGGAAGCGGTTGATCGCAGTTATTTTGGCTAAAGGTTGTGCAGCCAAGTATTAGGCTGAGGGTGCCAATACTTTTGTCTGGCCCATTTTTGGAGTTCTGTGTGAAATGATCAATGTTTTGCTTTTTGCTTCATTCTCTTTTGTGTTTTTTCATTGAAGACAAATTAAATGAAGATAATAATACCAAAGAATTTGTGTTTGCAATCATTTTCAGGAAGAAACTGAGTATTATCTGACAGAATTGCAGGGGTGTCAATACTTTTCGGCACAACTGCACATATCCTGATCTGTTTCTTTGCAAGAATTCACTGTTTACGATGAGATAAGGTAGATTATATAGGAAAGTGAGTAGTGCATGCAGAAGAGACATAGAGAAGCAGAACACTCACCTAAAGCTTTACAGTAAATGATTAAACTTTTCCTGTTAGTGTAAGTGCCCATGATCAGAAAGACGCTGCATCATTCCTCTTCTGGGGACGCTAGTGTTCGCTGCGGTAGAACGCGTTGTCAGTGCTCATGATCAGGATGCTGGGCACAGCATATTTTCACTGTCTTCTCCAGCTGAGATCACTTGCGTCTCTACAAGTCTAAACAAATGGACATGCTGCCACTCGGGAGGCTGCGACATGTGTCAGTTTACACTGCGTAAAAAAGAAGCACAGTGGGCATGAAATTTCTAGAAATCCCATCCACTGTACTTGTACTGTACAACAAAACATTTTGTATGTAAAGAAAACACGCTGCATCTATAATGCTGCTAATCCTGATCCCACGCTGAGTTTGTGGTGCAGAAAAAACGCACCATGTGGACAGGACTTCTCAAATCCAATAGACTTTGCTTAAAAACACGCTACTTCATATTTAGTGCAGATCTGCTGCTTATACACACCAAGTACGCACCAAATACACGGCAAAATATGCTTCGTGCGAACATACCCTAAGATCATAGCCCCAGACCCCTGCTTATATTATAATCAACTCTATTGCTACGTGGAGTGTAGAAGTAATGCTAATTTCATAACTTAATGAAAAGTGAGGACACGCCATCCCCATCGAGGCAGCATACTTGGTCACACCCATTGTGATGCCCCCTGTGTTAACTCCATCCTCCATTGTGGCCATTGATTTTGGGATGTTGATACTTCGAGATTGCTGAATACAGCTGCAGGGGCGCATGTCCGACTATGTAACCTGTTTACTGTGGTCGTACAGAAAGCTGCAACAGGAGCCAGTGGTGGAGTTACAGTTTCGCTCCTAATTTCGATGTCAAAAGCCTGTTTCACACATCCGTGAAAAACACGGACCTGTGAGACAGGCCATTTTTTTGGGGGGGGGGCATACATCCTTGTGTCACACATGTGATACATATGTATGCTGTTCGTGTGCTATCCAGGTGATACCCAGATAGCATATGGACAGCCTATCATGGCACAGTTACCTGCCTCCAGCGCTCCCTGTTCCTCTCCAATTCCTCTCACTTCTGGGACCATTGCTGCACTTAGAGCAGTGAATGTTATATGAGAGTAATAAGCAGCCATGGAAGTGACAGGAACAGGGAGCGCCTGAGGGAGG
>JARQOC010000005.1:456428751-456460941 GCA_033576535.1 Allobates femoralis | reverse complement strand
TGCAAGTCTGAAGGCAGCCTTAGAAAGGTGCACAAATGTAAGTGACTAAAGCAGGATCCTTCAAGTTGCCAGGAATATAATCATATTCTGTAGAGAGGAGCCTCCAGCCCTCCTGACATGCCTCTCTTAGTAAATACTTGTATACCCAATAATATAACAATCCTGGAGCATCTTTTCTTAGAATTCTATGTTGTTCAATCCTCTGTTATTCCTCCTATAAATTTATGGATAATTTAACAACTAGGTGTTACCATTCCCCTTAAGGTACCATTACACGTTTCAATGTCGTTAAGATCTCACCAACGATCTCATGGGCGTGGTCTTTGTGACATCGTTGGTGAGATGTCACACGCCTAGATATCGTGGACTACGCACCAACGATGTAGCGAGCAGCTATCGTTCGTACAACCCAGCGAACGATACTTGCTCACTGTTGTGAGTAGGCGAAGTCGTTAATGACATTGTATCGCAGTGTCACACACAGCGATGCAGCAGGTTGGCTGATCGAAGATCGTCTGATTTGAGAAATTCTAATCGCGATCAGCGATCCAACAATTTATCGTAGTCGTATCTCTGTGTCACATGTAATGACGTACTAACGATGTCGTTTCAACAACTCCCATCCCGTGATGTTTCAGCGATATCGTTCACGATATTGTACCGTGTAACGGGGCCTTAAGACTTAGGGGGTGTCTCTACACAGTTGAGCATTGTTAATACTGATTGGACAGTACCAGACTGTATAGGAACACACCTCTAACATGTACCACCCAGTTGTCAATTTATTTATACATTACTAGGATGAATTAGACAGGATGATCACAATAGTTTAATAAGACAATATGAAATTTCTTAGGCCAGCTTCAACACTGCGTTGTGTGATCCGATCCGTGGCTGTCCGCTTGAGGCAGACAGCCGCGGACCGGATCAGCACACAGGACTGGGGGGCTAATATGCCCTCCAGTCCTGTGTGCAGCGCACGCAGCTGCAGCCGCTGACAGGTCAGGACCGCGGCGCCCGTGGTCCTCACCTATCAGCAGTGGGAACTGCATGCGCTGCACACAGGACTGGAGGGCATATTAGCCCCCCAGTCCTGTGTGCTGATCCGGTCCGCGGCTGTCTGCCTCAAGCGGACAGCCACGGATCGGATCACACACGCAGTGTAAAGCCAGCCATGGCTTTTTGAAAGAAAATAGTGCTGCGGAAAAAGGCAAGCATATTCTAAGGAAAGGAAGAGAAAAAAGATGGGGATGGTCGGCGCAGACAGTCAGGACCCTTTCACACAGTAGATTAGTGGTGTGCATTTTTGGAGACAAAAGTCTGCACCTTCAGACAAAATACACACCCAAAAAGGTGTCATGCACACAATGCGTTTATTGGTGCGTATTTGGTGCAGGGACGGTGGAGATTTTTATCCTGCTTGTGTGATTTCATGTTAGTGACACCTCAGAAACAGGGCTTGTGCCCTATGTAAATGTCTGTAAATGTGAATAAAATTTATTGGGTGAATGTGTATAATTTGTGGGGACCTGGTGAAGATCTTTATGATTGTGTAAAAACTTCTACTTTATTATAAACACTGTTTTAAGTCCTGTCGGCTTCTGCTGCCAGAGCGGGGACTTCTCTACATCTTCTACGCAATTTGCGTAAGAGCGCAATTTTTGCCTATTCTTGAAAGTTCTGTATGCACTGAACTGTCAGATTTGGTGTTTGTACTGTATGTTATTTCTGTAACCTTGGCTAGCAGATCTACTTGGTTTTAATTGCTTTTGATTTTGCCTTTTGTTGTTTGTTGTCATTATTAGAATAAAGATTTACATTGTTTGAACATTGTGGTGTGCACATTCTTATATGCATGGTCTTTTTCTCTTTTCTACATTGTGCTATGCTCTATGTATTATTTTGCACCCTTATGAGCAATTTGGCCGTGCATTCCCAATTTTCTTTATAAAATTTGGCATAGGAGCACTATGACGCACCCCGGGGCCAAGGGGGCTACTCGGAATCGGGAGCCTGGGGCCCTCTGGCCATCGGGAGTCACAGCGGTCGAACAGCGGTCGAGGCCTGGCTCCATGACCCTAGGGGTCTGCTAATAGATGTTCATTGGTTTGTGGCTCGGTAATAATTAAAGTGACACCACCAGCGCTATGTGGCTATTAGTGGCCGCGGCTGCTGTACGGGACCTCTGAGGATGATGGGATGGCAGCTGTGATGGTTTCGCTCCCCATGAGTGAAGCGGGATCCCCAGGGCAAACGGTAAAGTCTATGGCAGTGGTAGGCTGTGGGGGCCACAGGATTGAGGGTGCAGAGTGACCGACAGACACAAGGATTTAAGTCTCTGTTACTTTTACTGGTACAAGTAGCAGGTTCGTCCAGGGAACCGTCCACAATAGATGTTAGGAGTCCTGGCGCCTAGAAGCAAGTTGGGGCTCTCCTCACCCAGCGAGTTCTGAGGCCTCCTTGTTGCGCTACTCTTGGGGGTTCCTGGCTGCTTGTAGCTAAGCTGCGACCCTCTCCTCCTGCATTGTATCCTGCCCGTATGGCAGGCAGCTTTAGCCCTCTCTGGGTTGCACTCCTCTGGCCATTCTCCCTGAATTCTCTGGTGCTGCTGTGCCTCCTAGCCTCATGGTAGACGAGAAACTTGGAATTTCCCGCACTCCGGTATTGGTTGCTCGGCCTAGAGTCCCTCACAGCCTCGGACTCCAGTGTCTGCTCCTGGCGGTCTGTACTGCGGCGAAACTGGCTAATGGCTCCGCTCCCCAGGCTTTCTTGTCATCTTCCTCAGACTCTCTCCTATGGGTCACTCATGCTGGCTAGTCTCTGTCCCGGTACAAACCTTACTCTGCTCCTGTCCACGGGACCTATTCACAGTTCCCCCAGGAACAGAACTGCCTGACCCTGCCCCCGTACCAGAATTTATAGCAGGGGACCTCCTCTTGTGACTTGGGTTTCAGAGCTCCCTTTTCTGGCCCGATGTTGGGAAGGTGTTGTGTGTGGCTGAGTCTGAGCTCTGCTGTAACGGCATCTGGTTAACGTGGGTGCACTGTTCAGTGTGGCCCTAGCCTTAGTCCTTCCACCCTAGGCTGAAGAAAAGTTATTTAATAAAATGTCTTTTGCCACAAAAAGTCCTATGGTTTATTGGTCTTATTTAAAAGTTCATGAGTTTGTAAAAGTTCATATAGAAAGTCGCTTGGTGGTTGTATTGTTACTTAGTTACTTGAAAACACACATATTCACACAGTATATAAAGACAAGAAAAGGAAAAACAAAACATATTTACATTGTAAAATGGGTTACTTTATTCCACTGTCCCTGCTAACAGTCCCTGTAATGGTTTAGGGGCTGTCCTAAATTACTACGTGTGGATCTACACAGTACAAGGGTTCTGGTTGTCTGTCTTGGTCTATAGTGTCTACCACTGGTTGGGTGCATGTATTACTTACTGGCCTATGTGTGGGCCTAGGTGGTACAGGTATGGCAGGGGGTCATGCTTGACTCACCATAGGACTTGTATGATCCGCACTGCCGTCGGTATAAAAGTCAAGGAAGACAATTGTCTTTTATACCACAGCATGGATCAAACAAGCACTACTTCTTTGGATTTTTGAATACACCACCACTGTGCACGTATAAGTGCGGATCCAACAGCAACTGTCCAGACGAGCATACTGGTTGTGGTTTATCACAACAGAATCAGGTGAGCACATACACTCACGGTCAAACTATCTTATCCAAACGATAAGACCCATTTGCGTCTCTCTGTGTCTCCCTCTGCTTTTGTAGATCACCATAGGACTGACAGATTCACCAGTATCAGGTGGCTGAGTTCCGGGCACTGCTGCTGGTGGTTCTTCAGTTCGGGCTGGAGTCTGAGCTGGTTCTGGCATGACCACTTGAGGAAAGGTCAGTACGGGGACTACACTATGATGGCAATATTTATCTGAGTCTATGTCTTTGGGAAGTTTTCAAGTACAGTGTGGATCATCCCTTCCTTTGCTGGTTGGGGTTCAGGTCCTGGCAGGGGCTTTTCCTGGCTCTTCAGCTGCTCTGGGCACCTTTTTAAGTGATCTCTGGACACGGTTGCAAAGGTTTCTCCTCCATCCTCGCTGATTAGGCAGACCTTGGTGCTGTGAAAGTGGGAGGGCAACACGGTGTATGGTTTTGCCCCCACTGGTCATCCAACTTATGGGCCTTTTACTTTCTCTTCAGGACCTGTTCACCTGGAACTAAGGGAGTTGCAGGTGCGTTCTGGTTGTAGGCCTTCTCTTGCCTCTCTCTGGCCTGTGACAGGTTTCTCTCTATGCATTCTTGCCCTTGGTGGAACCTCTGCTGGCGCTCTGCGTCATAGTCTGTATCTAGCAGGCTGTCTTCAGGTGCCAGGACTCCCATTTCCAGGTCAATAGGTAACTTGCCGGGTCTTGCTCTCATCAAGTAGGTGGGGGTGAAGTTAGTGGAGTTCACTGGAATATGGTTGTACAGGTCCACCACGTCAGGCCACATATTTCTTTCTTCTAGTGGGAGCATCTTCAGTAGGTCTATCACCACCTGGTTCATTTTTTCGCACATACCATTTGTTTGTGAACCCTTGGAACACCTCAGCCTCAAATGCTGGACCCTGATCTGTGAGTACCTGTTCAGGGTAGCCGTGGGGTCTGCAGAAGTGCGTCTGAAAGGCTCCGGCTGCTGTTCTTGCAGTTAAATTTTACACTGGCACCACAACCAGGAAACGTGAGTAGTGGTCCACAATGGTGAGGGCATAGACGTAGCCAGATATGCTTGGGGTCAGCTTCACGTGGTCCAGGGCCACCAGTTCTAGTGGCTGCTTGCTGGCAATAGGCTGGAGAGGGACTCGCTGAATGTCATGATCCTTTCTTCGCAGGTTGCATGGACCACAGTTTCTGCACCAAGTCTCAATGGCCTTCCTCATGCCCACCCAGTAGAATCTCTCCCGTAGCAGCACCTCCAACTTCTTCTTCTATCCAAAATGATCTGCTCCATCAAGGTATGCTTCAAGGACCATCTGGGTGTCTCTCTTCTGGACTATTATCTGTCACACAAGCTCAGGGGGTCCTTGGATTGGTGTGCCACCTGCACAGCTTGCCCGCATAGATGAACAGCCTGCCCCTCTCTTTCCACAGCTGCTGTGCTTCTGGCAGGGTATCTGGTCTAGGGCGTGCATCCGCCTCCTGGAGGAGTGTCTTGATCAAGCTGATGGCAGGGTCAGTGGCTTGTGTGTCCACCCAACTGTGTTGAGGCAATGGATCAAAGGTGACTTCCTGTACTCCAAGCTTCTTGTCTCTCACCTCATGGGAATACTGGGTCAGTTTTCTGCGGTGGAAGGCTGGTAGATCTATCTCTTCCAGCTCCTCCGGGTCTTCTCCTGTATCTGGCAAGTGGAGCATTCTGATCTCAGCGGAGGACTTGGGCCTTTTGCCTTCTTGGACTGGCCTACCAGGAGATCTTGCAGGGGGGCAGCCATCTTGGTGAAATCTTTGATAAACTTACTGTAGTAGCCTCCCAGCCGCAGGAACTGCCGCACCTCTTTGATGGTGTTGGGCCTTGGCCAGTCTTTAATTGCGGTGACCTTGTCAGGGTCTGGGGCCACTCATTCAGCGCAGACTACATGTGCTAGCTACTGTACCTTGGGCTTCAGTAGGTGGCACTTGGACGGCTTGACTTTCATGCCAAACTTGGCCTCAAATACTTCTGCCAAGTGTTTCAAGTGATCTTCATACATCCTTGAGTAGATTATGACGTCATCTAGGTACAGCAGCACAGTTTCAAAGTTCTTGTGCCCTAGGCAGCACTCCATCAATCTCTGGAACGTTCCTGGTGCATTATAGAGTCCAAAAGGCATACAGTTAAACTCACAGAGCCCCCATTGGTGTCGTGAAGGCAGCCTTCTACTTGTCAGCCTCTGCTACAGCAACCTGCCAGTACCCACTAGTGGGATATAGGGTGGAAAAATAGTTAGCAATTCTCAATGCAGCTAAGGACTTTTCAATTCTGGGCAATGGGTAAGCATCTTTTATGTGTAATGCAATTAATCTGCCCGTAATCTACACACATCCAATTTGTACCATCTTTCTTCTTTACCAGGACTAGTGGAGCGGCACAGGGGCTAAAACTATCTCTGATCACCCCAGCCTACTTCATTTCCCATAACATCCCCTGGCACATTGACAGTGAGCTGGTGGTATAGGCCTGTATCTCTCTTTGATGGTTGGGTGGTCACCTGTGGGAATGTGATGTTGTACCCCTTTAGTCTGCCCAAAGTTTAAGGGGTGCTTGCTGAAGACCTGTTTATACTTCTGGATTCCCTGGTAAACTCCATGCTTTTGGTGTGAAGGGGTGGAGCTGGTGCCTAAATGCAGCTCTTGGCACCAGCCCCCCAACCCTCCCTCAGGGCCATTGTCCTCCACCTGCTCTGGTGGGTCCAAGGGCTCTGCAGCTGTGATGGCGTTGTTGCTGACCATGTACAGCTTAGCAATGGTAGTATAGTGTGGAAGCCTGGCCTCCTCCTCCCCACAATTCAGAATACATACAGGTACCCTCCCCTTGCGGACATCCACTACTCCTCTGGCTGTCAGAACGGTAGACCTACTATCTGAATACACGGGCTCTACCAGCGCCTGTAATTCGGCCCTCTGAGGTCTATTGCCGCTCTACACAGATCAACATTTCACTCCGCGGGGGTAATACAATGGGGGCTGGGTCACTTACTCTTACACTGCCGACTTTTTCACCAGACAGCTCCACCTGCTGCCTCTGCATCAGGGCCTGTATCTCTTTTTGCAGGACCCTTTGCTGCCTGAAGTTGGCGGTCTCAGCACCCTGTTGCAACAAATCAATCATCTCGCTCAGACAAGTTTCAATTACATTCATACCTATTGTTAACATTGGGTTACTTCAGGAAATCAAGTCCAAATAGGTGCTTACTAAAGGATTGAAATAGTGGTTATAGGATGTTGTTCACCTGTGAGCCGGTGTCCAGTACAGCGTTCATGGGATGCCATCCAGCATGACAGGTAGGACACTCCTGTCGCGCCAGTGTTGGGGCCGGATGGGTTCACTCCTGGGGATTCACGTTTAAAGTGCAGGCTCTTGGTAGGTGTCCTGCCTCTTTGCAGCAGTCGGCAGACAGGTCGTCCTGTGGTGTCATAGCGGTTGCCGATTGTCCTCAGCTGGCAGGGTAACTACTCTGGCAAACCCACAGATGTCATCAGGGCTGGAGGTGTGCTGGATTCCCCTGGTGGTCTGGATCCTTGGATGTACTGCACGTCCTTGGCCAGGTCGGCCATACCTTTGGTCAGCTGCTGCAGCTGTCGCTGTTCGGCCTCGGGGGTAAGGGCCTCTAGGGACTGTGGCTGGCCTTTATGGAGGTCAGGGATGAGGGGGCCACCTCTGTGTGGTAGGTCAAGGCCAGCCACTGGGAGAGGAAAGGCCGCTGGCAGTAGTGCCCTTCAGCATCCGGAGGGCCCGATCCTTGAATTGTGTAAAGTCCATCTCGGGGTACTGCATGGCCAGGACTCGCAACTGCACCCGGTGGGCCGGACACCGAAGGCCCTCAATGAATTGTTCGGTCAACAATTTGCTCTCACCCCGGACACTGTTGGGGTCTGGCTGCTTCATGGCCCTCAGCGCCTCTTGCAGGTTTAAGGCGTAACCCCGCACGTTGTCTTGCACCCCCTGCTTGCACCCAAAAAATCTGTGTTCTAGCTCTGCAGCCGTCCAGTGTCGAAGGCTTCCTTCTCTACATCCGCTCTCAGAAGTCCCTAAGGGTGTCAGCCTCCCCAGAGTATTGCGGAAGCCATGTTGTCCCGTGAGATATGTAATTGTGAAAGGGAGGATGGAGGCGGTCACAGAGGCCCTGGCTGCAGGCTCATCCTCAGTGGCGGCATCGTCAAGGGCTGCAACCTACTCCACCACGGGCTGCTTCTCATTGGGGCAGACATCGTTCTCCCCCTTGGCGAACCGCAGCCGGGCCTCTGCCTTTGGCAATCTCTCACAGGGAGTTTAGTGTGCAGGGGTTTTTCCGTGCAGGAATTCCTGCATCGCGTGGGCTGATGTCAGACCACGGTCCTTTGTCTCCTTTCGTGCTCTTCCTTAGGCCCCACCCATGATGGCACGTCCCCTCACTTTCCCGCGCGGCACGTGGGGTGAGATGGTGGCTATTCACAGTTCAAGCAAAGTCAATGGCACACAGTACCTGTTAATCTCGGGCACAAAATCCTGTTTGTATTCCACGAACCTGATGCACCCCGGGGCCATGGGGGCTACTTGGAACCAGGCACCTGGGGCTCTCTGATCGTCAGAGGAGTCACAGTGGTCGAGGCCCGGCTCCGTAACCTCAGAGGTCGGCTAATAGGTGTTCAGTGGTTTGTGTAATAATTAACGTGACTCCACCCGCAGTATGCGGCTATTACTAGCCGCAGCTGCTGTATGGGAGCTCTGGGGTGATGGGATGGCAGCTGTGATGGTTTCGCTCCCCACAGGTGGAACGGAATCCCCAGGGCAATCGGTACAGTCTATGGCGGTGGTAGGCCGTTGAGGCCGCAGGATTGAGGGTGTGGAGAGACCAACATACACAAGGGTTGAAGTCTTCATTACCTTTACAGGTGGAAGTAGCAGCTTCATCCAGGGTACCATCCACAATAGATGTTAAGAGTCCAGGCACCTGGAAGCAAGTTGGGGCTCTCCTCACCCTGCGAGTTCTGAGGCCTCCTTGTTGCGCTACTCTTGGCGGGTCCTGGCTGCCTGTAGCTAAGCTGCGACCCTCTCCTCCTGAATTCTGTCTCTTGTCTGTATGGCAGGCAGCTCCAGCCCTCTCTGGGTTGCATCACTCCCCTAGCCACTCTCCCTAGGCCTCGTGGTGGATGAGAAACTTGGAATTTCCCACACTCTGGTATTGGCTGCTGGGCCTAGAGTCCCTCACAGCCTCGTACAACGGTGTCTGTCCTGGCACTCTGTACTGGGGCAAGCCTTGCTAATGGCTCTACTCCCCAGGCCTACTTCTCCTCTTCCTCAGACTCTCTCCTACAGGTCCCTCACGCTGGCTAGTCTCTGCCTTGGGATGAGCCTTACTCTGCTCCAGTCCCCGGGACCTCTTCACAGTTCTCCTAGGAACTGAACTGCCTGACCCCCCCCCGTACCAGAATTTATAGCAGTGGACCTCCCCTTGGAATCGGGTTTCAGAGCTCCTTCTTCTGGCCCGGTGTGGGAAGGTGTTGTGTGTGGTGGTTTACCTGGTGTGGAGACCATTCCCTTGCTCTAAGGAACGGCATGGTCCCCCAGGGTAGGCGATGGCATTGTGGCATCCGGTCTCTGGGGTGCCACAGCTATCTATGCCACGTTTGACGGTTCAGTGCATAAATAACTTTCAGAATCAACATAGTTTGTGCTCCTAAGCAAATTGTGTAGAAGAGGCAGAGAAGTCCCTGCTCAGGCTGCAAAAACCGACGGGACTTCAAAAAGTGTTTTTGATAAAGTAGTAGTTTTTACACAATCATGAAGACCCTCACCGGGTCCCCACAAATTATATAGATGCTCACAATAAATTTTAATCACATATTACACACATACTCCAAATACATTTTAATCCTATTTACACACATTAACATAGGGCACAAGCTCTGTTTCTGAGGTGAGGGTCGGTGACGTTGTGTATTTGGTGCAAATAAACCCTCAGCAAGAATTGATAGATTTCTGATTTTCCCCACACTAAAATACGCAATATTTCTGCTGCAGAAAAAAGGCACCATGCAAACAGTAATCAGCAAAACCCATGAGCTTTCCTGGGAAAACACACAGCTTCATATTTGGTTCAGATCTGCTTCTTATACACAGCAGATATGCACCAAATACACATCAAAATACGCATTGTGTGTATGGGCCCTTAAGGTATGTGTGGCGCCCCGCAACGAGTGCGTCACAGGAGGGTATTGCAGCCAAGACAGCAGCAGCAATATTCTCTGACTAACCAATGACACAGTTAAAACTCAGAGCTCCATACCCTACATGCACATCAGCATAGAGGGCCAATAAGGTCCTGGTGGGCAGAGTGTAGTGGTAGTGTGTAAGAGAGAACTGAATTGGCAACGTAGGAGAAGGGAGCAAAAACAACGAGCTCTGCAACCTAGGAGAGGGGCCTGCACAGTCCCGTGCAGCCCCCTTGCCATCACCCCCGGTTGAGCGCCATTACTCCAGTGCCTTAACAACCGATCTACGGGCATCTACATGCGAGTTCAAAAACATCCCGTGCCCATCTATAACCTGTCTACTGGTACTGAAGCTAGTAGCTGTTCAGCACTGCTATGCGAACGAACCAGAGGAGTGGAGGTACCGCTTTACAGGAGCACCCCACCACCGCCACACACAGTCGTCTAGCCAGCGGAGTACCCACCAAAAGGACCCAAGGCTCCCCAAAACACCCGGAACGTATTCCCCGGGTAGGGCATTGAAGCAGCCTCCTTGTACCCGATCTGGCATTCCTGGGCGACAACGGCAACACAAGTTAGTTAGAATGGAGGAACACCGTGGAGCTCTGAGAAACACCGGTCATTGCTGAGTCCACCCGGTCCGTTACCCGTTAACTGTATGCCATGTATCACCTGCTGGTTACAGTAAAGCACCGTTACAGAGACTTCCAGTGTCCGTGCTTTCTTATAAACTGTCTATCTCCGCACACTAAGGTAACCGCAGCTGACTCCTGGCTCCGGGGATCATCGCTCAGCCTGTGGGGAGAGTTCCATCTTGCTGCATTCCATCCCCCGGAGGCCCCGCAGCGCCGGTATCGTTACCGGAATTCTCATATGTGGCGTCACGAAACAATTTAACCCCTAAACTGTTCAACCAACGACGTCTTTATTGATCTGGACCACCGGGCCCCACTACCGGCAGGCACGGTCTATCCGTGACAAGGAGGAAGAAGAAAACGCCTGTCCCTCGGAGTCCCGGTCACGGTGAGTCATATGCCCACAAGTTAAGAATTGGGTACAGAAATTTCTGCACCATTTCTACATCTCTTGGAGGGAAAATTACAGCGGCAAAAACTCCTGTTGCGTGTTTATCTGCCATTTTTGGTGCAGATTTTCCTCAATCATTGGAATGGGTGAAATCTGCAGCCAAAATCCTGCAAGAATTAACATACTGTAGATTTAAATCTGCACCAAATCTGAAAGAGGAAAGTTTTCATCCTGTGAATGAGATTTTCACAGCCTTTTAGGTTTTGTGATAAATCTGCACCCAAAAATGCATTAAAAACATGATAAATATGTAATGTGTGCACACAACGTATGCCATTATGTTCAGTAGTTAGTCTGCTTCCTAGCTCTTTTAGCTTAATAGGCCCTTGGGGGTGGGGGGGGGAGAGGTTCCCTTTAAACGGTGGAAATCCCCCACAAGTAGCCCTATGTTTAGACCCCCAAGGGATTTATTTGTGCGGTGAGCAGTTTGAGCTCCCAGGTGCTTCACAGGATTTTATAACGTTGAGCCATGAGAATGAAAAATTACTTTTTTTTCCATAAAAATGTTTTTTTTTTCATAGGCTCAATTTTTTCATTTTCACAAGGGCAACATGATAAAATGGACCTTAAAATTTGGTGGTCAAATTGTTTTGAGTATGCTGATACCCCATATGTGGCGGAAAATCACTGTTTGCGTGCACAGTAGGGCTTGGAATGAAAAGATTGTCATTAGACTTTTTGAATTGAAAATTGTCTGGAATCATTAGTGGACACCATGTCGCATTTGGAAAGCCCCTGATGTGCCTAAACAGTGGAAACTCCCCACAAATGAACCCATTTTGGAAACTAGACCCCATAAGGAATTTATCTAGATGTATAGTGAGCAGTTTGAACTTCCAGGTGCTTTATACATTCAGCTGTAAATATGAAGTAGGACTTTTTTTCCTCAAAAACCTTTATTTAGGCTCAATGTTTTTGTTTTTATAGGGGTAACAGGATAAAGTGGACCTCACCATTTGTTGGGCAATTTGTCCTGGGTATGCTGATACCCTATATGTGGCAGAAAACCATTGTTTAGGCGCATGGCAGGGCTCAGAAGGGAAGGATAGTTCTTAAGTGTTTTGAATGAAAAATTGTCTGGAATCATTAATGGACACCATGTCACATTTGGAGAGCTCCTGATGTACCTAAGCAGTAAAAACCCCCATGACTGACCCAATTTTGAAAACTAGATCCCCAACGAATTTATTTACATGTGTGCTGAGAATTTTGAACCCCTGGTGCTTCATACATTGAGCCTCGAATATGAAAAGTCCTTTATTTTCCACAAAAAATGTTCTTTTAGGCTCAATTTTTCATTTTCACTAGGGGAACAATATAAAACAGACCTCAAAATTAGTTGTGCAATTTCTCCTGAGTAAGATGATAACCCACATCTGGTGGAAAACCACTGTTTGGGTGCATGGCAGGGCTTGAAAGGGAAGATGTTTTGGAGTGCAGATTTTGATGGAATGATCTGCGGTTGTCATGTCATGTTTCATTAGCTCTTTATGTACCTAAACAATGCAATTCCCAAACAAGTGACCCCATAATGAAAACTAGACTTCCCCCAAGGAATTTATCTAGATGTGTGGTGAGCACCCTGAACCCAAGGCGGGTCACTTTATTTTACAACATAGAAACGTGAAAATGAAAAAAGTTTAATTTTTCCCACAAAAAAATGTGTTTTAGCACCAAATATTTTCATCTTCACAAGGATAGCAAGAGAAATTAGATCCCATATTTTGTTGTACAATTTCTCCTGAGATATATCATATGTAGTGGAAAACCACTGTGTACGCACCGCAGAACTTGGGATGGAAGGAGCGCCATTTGATTTTTGGGGCACAGAGTTTCCTATAATAGATTGTGGACACCATTTGCAGAGCACCGTCATGCCAGAACAGCAGAAACCGCCACAAGCAACCACATTTTGGAAATTACACCCCTCTGGGAGTTCATCTATGGATGTAGTGATAATATATCTATGGAAAACACTCATCAAGTCAAGCACATTGAATGTTGGATTATTAAAAATCTCAAATAAGCCCTTGTAATGCCAGTACATTGTAATGCTCGCACATTGTGCCCAGCTTGTGCTTCTGGGGAAACACACCCCGCAATTAAGTGGGTTCCCTACACTATAGTGATGTTTAGCATGTTAACGTTATCTATGGTTTACACTTTGTGGGGGTCAGAAAGGAGGGGAACATTTAGATTTGGGAGTACAGGTTCTGTTGGTTTTATTTTTTTGGGGGCGAGGAACCATAGCACTTTTCTAGAGCCTTTGTATTACCAGTGATATGGAAGCCCCCTATATTTCTGTTAACAGATGATGGACTTTTGTGGGGATTTGTTTTTTTGTTGGTTGAGTTGAATGCTATTGATGGTGATTTGGGTACAGAACAATTTGTATCAGTTCATATTTATCTTGTGATCTATGCTGAGCACTTACGCTTGGGTTTTCAGCTACATCTCCAAAATGCGTGATTCAAGTGAAATGACCAATGGATCCATTTACTAATGAGGCCGAAAAGTTACTCTTGACTCCACTCAGCCTCTGTTCAGCAGTGTCCATCTTTTCAAAGGTGCACAAAACTGTGGTTGACCACACTTTTGTGAATGCCTAAAAAACACGCCAATAAATATGGACACTGCTGAACCACAGGTGAGATGGAAGTTCAAAGTGACTTCCTCTGCCTCATGATAGTGAATAATGTTTCCTTGAATTTTGTCTGAATCACATTTTTCAGAGATTTACACGTAATTGCCAATGTGAGCACTCAGCGTAGAGCGCAGGATAAACGTGAGTTGAACCATACTGCGATCTTTGTTAAGCAGAATAAACAAATCAGCAGCAGTTGAACAATTGACTTTCTAAGGCTGGGATCACATTTGCGGACCCCTCCGCAGCGTTCTGCGGAGGGGATCCGTAATGTGACCGTAGCGGCCGCGAGCTCCTATCTTTATTATGGGAGTGCATGGTGCTGCGCTTGACCGCACATGACCGTGCGCACTCATTCACTCCATATGTGATCTGTGCACAGGCGGACGCCTGCGCTCAAATCACAAAGTCTTGTCCGCACAGGGACGCGACATGTTGCATTCCTGGTGCGGACGAGACTGTGTGATTTGTGCGCAGGCATCCGCCTGCGCACAGATCACATATGGGAGTAAATGGGTGCGCACGGTCATGCGCAGTCAAGCGCAGCACCGTGCGCTCCCATTATAAAGATAGGAGCTCGCGGCCGCTGCGGTCACATTGCGGACCCCCTCCGCAGAACGCTGCGGAGGGGTCCGCAAATGTGAACCCAGCCTTACTATTTTTACGCTGTTTATCCTGCGGTATAAGTGAGTAGGCAGCTTTATTCATCAGATCAGTATGATAACAGTGATAGCAGATTTCTATAGCTTTTACTTTAGGTTTGGCTAATATCACTAAAAACGAGTTTTTCCACAATAAAGAATTTTTGCATCACTGAATTTTGAAGGATTTATCTTATATTTCGGTTTATAAGTCACACTTTTTTCCCCCAAATTGGACAATCTGAATCTTAGAAAAAAAAACCCTGAAATCGGGGGGAGGTGTGCAGTGGTAGACGGATGGTGCGGGGGCTGGTATCATGGGTCCACAGAGGATGGGAGAAGAACAGTGGGACCGGAGCTCACATAACATGGCGCCGCCCACAGCGATTACCTGCCCCCGGCACCCTTGCTTCACCACCGCAACCCCCCCAACCTTGGTAAGCCATAGTGGATCCAGGAGGGGGAAGGATATATATGCACACACTAGGATGGGGGGCATGTGCAAAAGATGGGGGACATATATACCAGGATGGGGGGCTATGTACTAGAAGGGGGGACTATATACCAGGATAAGGGGTTATGTACAAGGATGGGGGACATATATACCAGGATGGGGGACATATATACCAGGATCGGTGACATATACATATACGCTGCTTGTAAAACAGACACTGGCATTATAAGATGGACCACATTTAACATTAAAAATTTTTTTTTTCTCTTTTCCTTCACCAAATTTAGGGTATGTCTTATGATCCAGTGCGTCTCATAAAGCGAAAAATATAGTACTTTTTAAAAAATTTTCAACTGAGTCATGTGAGGGCTTGTTTTTTGCGGGATGAGTTGGAGATTTTATTGGTACCATTTTGGGCCACATAATGTTTTTTGATCTCTTTCCATTCTTCCTTTTGTGTGGCAGAATCAAGATGAAACAGAAATTCAGGGCATTTTTTACGCTGTTTTTACCATGTTGTAAAAGTGATAACAAAGCTTTATTCTCCAGAACAGAATGATTACAACAATACCACATTTATATTGATTTTTAATGTTTTGCTACTTATACAGCATAAATACTATTTTATAGAAAAAAAACAAAGTTTTTGCATTGCTGTATTCTGAGAGCGATAGCTTTTTAATTTTTTCCCTGATGGAGCTGTATGGCAACTAATTAATTGAAAGACAAGATGGCGTTTTTAGCAGTACCATTTTTATTTATATACTAGATGGAGACCTGATGCGATAGATCGGGCGGTGAAATCACAATGGGGGCAGGCTCTGTGGTGCTGGGATTGGTGGTCATCTTGCCCCCCTGTGCGCTCTCTCCCCTGTCCGCTCTCTTCTCTCACCCCTGTCTGCTCTCCCTCTGTGCTCTCTCCACTGTGTGCTTTGATGTCATAATGCCCCACTATGATATAATAATACCCCACTATGATGTCATATTACCCTATTGATATGTCAAAATACTCCATTGTAATGTCATAATACCCCATTGTGATACGGGGACAACCGGCACACGAGGCGCTGACTGATGCTACGCATTTTATTCCACTTTTTTTTCAGCTGTATGATGAAAATACATAGTTTTTGCGGCGTTTTTTATTTACTTTTTTTTAACGGTGTACACTGAAGGGGTTAAGAAGTGTGACAGTTTTATAGAGAGGGTTGTTACGGATGCATCAATACCAAATATGTGTTTAGTTTTTTTCTTACATAATATAACTATTTATTGGAAAAAGTGCTGCACCTTGAGGCTTGTTGAAGTCAGGTGACCCGAAGTTGCCATAGTGTCGAGCCCCAGGCTTTGGGGTACTCGGGTATCAGGCTCCAAGGGGTTAACGCTCCTGTGTCACGGGGAGTGGTGGCCGCGCCTGATTCCGTGTCCTGGGCGACTTCTTTGAAAAAGGTTATATTTACAGGGGATTATATAGTTTCTGGTGAGGAGTCACCAGCACCGCCACAGTAGATGGCAGATGGTATCGCGGCTAGTTGACAAAGTCCTCTACATGTAGGGCTGGACCTCTGGGGCAGCGTTCCTGTATGGGGAACAAGTTCATCAAAAGGAAACACAGGCAGAGGCAAAGTCACTTTTCCTCCAGGTACTTTACTGTTAGTTGTAGCAGTTGCAGTTACAGTTCACAGTTCACCACTTTAGATGTTACAAGAACAGGTAGCTTAATGGGTGGCTGCAAGTGTATCCCAGGTGGTATGGTGGAACCCTTGGTGTGCCTTCATTAACTAACCCATGTCTGTTCTTCCCTGCTTTCCAGTTTGGTGTGAAGCCTGGTTGATTTAGAATCCACCTGGTTCTCTTGTCCTCTCTCACCTTCGCTGTCGTCGGATAACCTCTACTGGCTGGCCGCTCGTTCCCTTGGCGGTGCTTTGGTACCCTTTTGTAGACTGCTCTGGTGCCCGGGAGACTTTAGACTCCACGGGAATCCGATTTTCTGCCGTGCCTATAGCTCCAGCAGTCTGTGGGCTCCGGTGCCCGGTAAGCTGTCTGGGAGAACCTATCTCGCTGGCTCCTCTTTCCCAGACCGGATACTCTCCTGGAAAACTCCTTTCACATTCTCCTTAAACCTTCTCTTCTTCTTCCATCTCTCCTCCTGGTCCCTCAGCCGAGCGACCTTAAGCTCCAAGACTTAGAGGCAAAGACAAAAGACCTCCTTGTTCCCCCTAGAGGTGATTTTATTCCCTCCCAGGTAACCTCTCACCCTGTAAACTAATGTGGAAGTGCTTGGAATGGGTCCCACCCACCATCCTAGGGTCTACCTGCAGCTGGAGCATCTGCACCTCTTTTACGGGTGCAGTACCCCTCTGTGATGCCTGCTTGGCGGGGTGCCACAATACCAACATTGGGTCACCATGACGATGCTGGGTCACCATTGCGACTATCGACCCCTCCCAATTATATTGTGGTGGCCAGATCGGCAGTGAGAGGGTCAGCAATCCTTCTCACAAATCCCTAAGTGCTGCAATCAATATCGTTAGTGGCATTTGGAGGGTTAAATAGTCATGCCAGGAATGGTGTGGGGATCATCCATAGCTGTGTGAGATCACTCCTCCTCAGTCTCAATGGACTGGATGAGTCTGAGTGGAGCGGTCACAACCAGATAATACCCGCCCCTCTGCACGTTGATTGAAGAGATTGTGTGTCACAGCACGATTGCTCCCATCAATATTGGAAGGGGTGACACCACCTCTTCTGAACTCTAGCTAATGAGAGGCGCTATTTTAGCGAATCACAGCAATTCTAATGATTCAGGCAATGAATTTGCCTGAATCATTAGAATTGCGTTGATTGGCTGTTCAGAATTGAAGTCAAGAAACTCACAAATTTTTATGCACACACACTGATTACAAGCAAACAGGTCACAGGTGAGGATGTTACCTTTATTAGTCAATCAAACCCATTTGTGTCAATTTATGTGCATGTTATCAGGCCAAAATCTCAAGGGTATGTGAACTTTTGATCAGGGTCATTTGGATGTTTTTGGTTGTGATTATGATTAAAAAGAGAAAACACAATAGTCTGACAATAAATGTCTTCACCCAACAACTAACCATGAGTGGAAAAAAATGTTTTGTGTTATCATTCATATTCTCTGAAAAAAGACCAAGAAAGCAAAAACTGCCGGGGTATGTAAATGATGTGGCCAGAGCTAGGGGTACTCGGACACCGAGATGATGGCTTCTTGGAAGGGGAATCACGGGTGGTCGGGATCCCGTTCTGTGCCCTGGTTATCATTTGAGTTAGATGGGGGGGGGGGAGAATATTTACAAGGTACGTGACACCACCTGTGGATCCCGGTAATATAGGTACCGGCGCTGCAAGCCGGCCGCTGAGGTGATGGTGGGTGCAGCAGAGAGTGGTCCAGCTCCCCACAGGAGGAGCTTTTACCTCAGGGCAGCGGGGAAAGATGAGGGGAGTAGTTGTTGCAGATGTTCTTACCCTTCTGGTGAGATGCTGGTGATGATGCCGCAGCCCTCCGGGCACCGTCGAGAAGAACAACAGAGGCCAAGTCAAGTTTAACTCCAATTTACTAGGTAACGGCAGATGTTAAAACGGAACACGGTACAGTTTAGGTTTACCGGGTTGATGTTGCCAGTTCAGGGTCCCCTTTATGGAGTCTCTAGATGTTTTCTTTCTTAGTCTTTTGGGGTCTACTTTATTCTTCTCTGTCTCTACACCTTCACAGTGCTCTCCCACCAGTCCTACGGTCTGTCACTAGCCAATCAGGTTGGTCCCTTACCGGTACGGACGGGAGCAGCAGGAGCACACAATTTCTCCCGCCACTGGACTTCGATCTGCAACCACTAGTTCCTCAACCAGTTTCAGTCCTGAGGGGTGAGATGTCCTTGTGGCGCTAACGGCAACCCGATTACTGTGGGCCCGCAGCTCATCGGTCTGTGGTCAGAGGTGAACTGCTGACCACCTCGGCTTCCCACGTTACCGGTGTTTCCCCCAACGTGACCAGCTGGCTCCACCCAGTCCTGGTCTGTTGCCTTCTGTCCTGGGTCCCTATTTAAAGATGGGGATCCCTCCTTTCAGCGGTACAGTCAGGCCTGTCCTGCCTGACTGCCTTCCCAGCACTGTCTGAGGTAAACTGTCACTCCCTCTCACTACTCTAATCTAAGCTGCACCCCCTTCTGGGACCTACTAACTTACCAGTCCCCCCTCTCTTTCTACTCTAGGTGGCCTAGCCTTAGGTGTGTGCGTGTAAAAACAGACTCCATAGTTAAACCCTGAACTGACAACTTACAGAGATACCACATTTGTTGTCAGAGTGCAATACCCCCCTGTGGCGCCTAGCTAGAGGGGCGCCACATAAACATTTGAGCACAACTGTATGTGCTCCCACTTTACTCTTTTGGTGCACGGTATGGCCTAGAAGAAAAGGAACACCATTTGGATTTTGGAGCACAAATTTTGCTAGATTAGTTTTAATTCACCATATTGCCCTTGCAAGAGTTCTTGGGGTATTAGTACAAAGAAAACCCCAGAAGTGACTCCATTTTGATAACTTCCCCCTTAAGGAATCCATCCAAATGTGTATAGGTATAGTGAATATTTTTACTACAAGGCGTGTCTCAAATTTCTCTTCCATTGGCCTATGAAAATTAAAAATTGTTTGTTACCATTTACATGTACTATTGCTATTTATTTTTTTACTTACTACAGAGTATTTGCTATCTTTGTTTTTATCTTAGGATCTGTCTGTTAAATGGCCACAATGTCAATGAACATCTATTCCATTTACAACCAACATATGCTCTGGCTCATATTTTTGATCTTGCATTAGTTTTTCACAACTTTTTTACAAATATTGGCATGGGTCCCCCTTTTTGGGCAGTTAATTTTGTTTATATACAGTCATGGTCAAAAGCGTTGGCACCCTTGAAATTGTTCCAAAAAATGAAGCATTTATTTCCTTTATGTGTACAACATATTGGACCAACACACACAAAAAAAAGAGAAAAAAAGACAAATTGGACATATTTTCACACAAGACCCCAAAAATAAGCCCGACAAAAATTGTTGACACCCTCAATATTTATTTGCACACACTTGGGAATAAATAACTGCAATCAATCACTTCTTATAACCATCAACAAGCTTCTGACACCTCTCACCTGGAGTTTTCGACCACTCTTCTTCTGCAAACTGCTCCAGGTATCTCATATTTGAACAGTGTCTTTGCCAACAGCAATTTTAAGATCTCTCCACAACTGTTCAATGGGATTTAAATCTGGACTCTGGTCTCCAGAACTTTGTTTTCATCCATTTCTGGGTACCGCTTGATTTTTGGAGTCATTGTCCTGCTGGAAGGCCCATGACCTAGGACGCAAATTAAGATTTCTGAAACTTGGCACTACATTGCGGCTCAAAATCCTTTTGGTAATCTTCAGATTCACAATGGTTAAAGCACCCAGTGCCGTTGGCAGTGAAACAACACCAAACATCTTTGAAGCCCAACTATATTTGACTGTAGACAATGTGTTCTTTTCTTTGTATGCCTCATTCCATTTTCGGTACAATAATGTGCTTTACCAAAGAGCTCTATCTTGGTCTCATTTGTCCACAAGTTGCTTTTCCAGTATGATTTTGGCTTACTCACAAACATTGTGGTAAGCTGCAGTATAGCTTTTGTATGTCTCTGTGTCAGCAGTGGGAACTCCTGGGTCTCCAGCGATAGCATTTAATTTAATTCAAATGTTGATGGATAGTTTGAGCACATTCACCCTGAGCCTAATGGACAGCTTGAATTTCTTTGGAATTTGATTGGGGCTGCAGATCCACCATCTGGACCTGCAACCTTTCATCAATTTTTCTCTGCTGTCCACATCCAGGGAGATTAGCTACAGTGCCATGGATTGTAAACCTCTAGATTATGTTCTGTACCATGGACAAAGAAAACATCAAGATCTCTGGAGATGGTCTTGTAACCTTAAGGTTGTTAATATTTTTTGACAAATTTGGTACTCAAGTCTTCAGACAGTCATCTTTTCTTTTTGTTCTTCATGCTTAGTGTAACCCACAGATGCACGATGCAAATGTTAAATCAACTTCTCCCTTGTTATCTTGTTTCAGGCATAATTTTCATATTGCCCACACCTGTAACCAATAACAGGTGTGTTTGAACAAGCATCTTATGCTTGTAACAAATTGTTTACCAACAATTTCAGAAGGGTGTCAAGAACTGTCCAGCCCATTTTGGGGGTTTGTGTTAAACTATGTACAATGTACATTTTTTATCTATGTTTTTTGTGTTGTTCTAATATACACAAAGAAAATAAACATGTGTATAACAAAATGTGTAATTGCAATAATTGTCTGGGAGAAATACTTCATTTTCTGCAAAAATTTCAAGGATGCCAATGCATGGCCATTGCTGTAGCTTTCCACAGGCCGGTTCTGAAACAGCCAGGCTTTGGTCCTGCTTTTCCCTTATCTTTGCTGATGTCTGCCGGCACAGAGTGAGGTGAACTACAAGAGTTAGAATCTGATCTGATTTTTTTCCCACATTTTTCCACATTGATTTTGGCCACGCTCCACACCTAAAAAAAGTGGTTTAAAACCTTTTGTAAGGGCCCTTTCACATCAGCGTTTTTTGAAATTTGCGGCAGGTGCGGCAGCGAAAAAAAACCCGGCTGACCGCGTTTTTTTTCGCTGCCGCACCTGCCGCAAGTGCAAAACCACACTTGCCGCACCTGCCGCAAGTACGCCTATACTTTGCATGGCGTTTACCGCAACCGCGCCGCAAGTGCAGCCGGTATGCGGTAATTGCGGCAGATGCGGTTTTTTCACCGCATCTGCCGCAAATTTCAAAAAACGCTGATGTGAAAGGGCCCTAAGTAGATCAAACACTATACGCTGCTTGCACTAGGCCAAGCAACAACAGTGCACGACCACAGCAATGCTCACTCCAGTGCGTTGCAAACGCAAAGCATCAGATTTTCAAACCGGAACAGATTTACTCAATACTAGGATGTTTGGTGACCCAAACGGAACCTTGAAAGGTTCTACTCATGTTAAGTAACACTGCTAAATCTTAAAGGCAAACCACTGAATCAACAGAAATGCAAAAACGTCACCCCGTTCCTTATCGAACCCTAGACTTACACTCTCCACACTGTAAATCACAGTATTGGGTTGAGGATTGAAGGATATATCGAGGTTTTTAAAACTGACAGCTTTTCCATCAATCAGCAATTTACTGTTTTGCAGAGTTTTTCTTTGTTAACTTTGCCCCTCAGTCTGTTACAATGCAATAAAAAGCAAAACACTGTATGTTCCAAAAATAGTATCAATAAAACTGTCAGCTCGCCATGCAAAAAATAAACCTTCATCTAGTTCAATCAATGAATTTTTTTTACAAACTACCTTAGAAAAAACCTTAACTTTGGTATCATCGTAATTGTACTGATCTCTAGCTAGATCATTTTTACTGTACAATTAACATTGTAAATAAAAAAAACAAAAATCATTGGCGGATTTGCATATTTTTTACCTTTTCACCCCACTTGAACATTTTGTCTCTGTTTTTCAGTACTTTGTATAATGAATGAATAATGTATAATAATAATAAGGTATGGTAGGAAGCAGACGACCTTCTAATAAAGAACTTATTACAAACGAAACATAGGCCTCAATGCATCAGCCAGTTTTCTGACATAAATTTGCTGGAAATGTGGGAGAATGTTTTTTGGCAACTCGTAATTGTGCAAAAATGTTGTGACTTTTAAGGCCACATGCCCACGTTCAGTGTTTGGTGAATTTTTGACCTCAATATTTGTAAGCCAAAACCAAGAGTGGGTAAAAATGCAAAAGTGGAACACATGTTTCTATGATACTTTCTTCTGTTCCTCACGTTGTTTTGGCTTACACATACTAAGGCTAACAAACCACCAAATCCTCAACCTGTGCATGTGTTCTTGATGTTCTCCCTTAGTCCCAATCAGGTCCGCCAACTTTCTGGTGTAAATTATAACACAAGTGTCTCCAGTCCCTGACTAGGGTACATTTTCTGTGGTTGTGAGCAGCAACCTTAATATGTGCCCAATTCCTCAAGGCAAGCACACTTCTTGATGAATTTGGTCCATCTTACTGATATGTACATTCTATTAAGACTGGTGTACAGAACTCCATTCTTGATGAATCAAGTCCATAGTCTTTTTAACCCATGTTAGTTAGGGATAATGTGATGTTCTAATTGTATTTGATACTATGTACATTGTTAGGGTGGAGTCACATTAATGTAAAGTTGTCGTCCCAGGGTATATGGGTTACTCGGTATCTGGGCCCTTGATGAGGTTGGGATGTCACTGGTGACCTGGCTAGACCCGTGCCCTGGGGGCTATGCTTTTTAAAAGGGGTAAAATAAATGGGAATAAAGAGTTTGTGATGCAACCTGTGGTTTCTGGTGATTGCACCAGTGCTGCTTTGGGCCTCCAGGGATGATGTACAGGCAGCCAGGTGTTGAAGCTCCCCACAGGTGGAGCTGGATCCCGGGGCAGTGGTGCGTTGGGAGGAGAAGCAGGGATAGTCTCTACGAAGGCAGGGGTCAGGGGTTGAAGAACCAACACACACACCGTAGATTGTCTCTTTACCTTTTACTGATGATAAGGCAGGTAAAAGTCTGGTGCACTGTCGAATGGCCAGGAAACACTTCTGGATCTCCACAGCAAGTGGGTATAAAGCCTCCTTGTCTCTTTTCCCTTGGGTGAAGCCCCTGCCCTGTGTGAAACTTGGCTGGCTTCCTCTGGTCTCCTATCACCTGTGCTGAATTGGGATAACCCACGTTGGCCTGCCGCTATCTCTCTTCTTGCGGTACCTGGCTCCCTTGTTGGTGACTGCAGAGATGCCAGGGAGACTGAAGTCTCCAGAGTAAACTGGTATTCTCTGCTGGGCTAGGTGCTCTCCTGCAGGCGTGGACTCCGGTGTCCGGGATGCTGGGGTGAACCAAGATGACTCCTCGGTCCCCAAACTGCTCTTTCTCTGATACTCTTTCTCCTTGCCTTCGACCCCACTCTTGGATCCTGCAAAGCCTAGGTTGGAGGCTGTTCAGTGTCACTTGCTCAGGCCTTGCGCGGCTCCAACCACCAGGACGTCTTCACAGCTCTTCTAGCGTCTGCACACTTTAACTAACTCCACCCCCAGCTCCAGTATTTATAGGGGATCTGGCCTAAGGGCAGCAAGTTGGGCTCCCCTTACTGTGCTGGGGTGGAAGGTGTTGGTTGCGTCTTGTACCCACTGTTGTAATCCATTCATGCTCTAGGTGAGTCTGTGGTTACCTGTGTGAGCAGGGCGCCACAAAAGCATTTGAGAAGAGCACATCAGATGCAATATGATAATTAGTGATGAGCGAGTACCAAAATGCTCGGGTGCTCGATGCTCGGGCCGAGCATCCCAAGATACTCCTGTACTCGGCCCAAGCACCGAGCCCAATGTTATCCTATGGGAGACCCGAGTATTTTTATGAAATGACCGCCGGCTGACTGTCCTGGTCACAGGAAAGCTGGATATGGATATTACACCCTGCCTGTATAGAGCTAGTCAGCTACAACAGTCTCCTGACTGTTCTGGTCACAGGAAAGCTGGATATGGATAGCTTGCCTGTATACAGCTAGTCAGCTACAACAGTCTCCTGACTGTTCTGGTCACAGGAAAGCTGGATATGGATAGCCTGCCTGTATACAGCTAGTCTCCTGAGGACTGTTCTGGTCACTGGAAAGCTTGGACTCTGATCTGGATCACCCTGCCTATATCCTCCTAGATTAGTCCTGAGAAGGGCTGTTCTGGTCAGCAGCAGTTTGCAGCCCTGCTCCGGATCTACCTATGCCTGTGAGGGCTGCAAATCTGTCCCTTAAGCAGCAGCAGACACTCTCCCTACACTGACTGTCTGGATGGCTGTGTGCAGAGCACATCGTGGCCGGGTCTTATAAAGGCTCGGTCACGCTGTGCAGACCGGCCAATCACTGCAATGCCACAACTAACAGGGCTGTGGCATTGCAGTGACTGCCAGCCAATCCCTGCATGTGGGCTGGCTCTCTAAAGAGCGCCAACATGCAGGGATGAGGACCCCGAGTACAGCACGAGTATCGCGAGATTACTCGGTACCCGCCAAGTAGCCCGAGTACAGTGATACTCGTGCGAGTACCGAGTAGTCACAAGCGTACTCGCTCATCACTAATGCTAATGACTATCAGCTCAGGCTCTGCTGTGAGCGTGATCTGAGTGTCACTATACTGTCATCTGATCCTGTGATTGGATCACAGGTGTGAAGAGATAAATCTCTTCATCTCTTCTATTGCCAACCCGGTGTATATAGCACTGCACTCGGATGACATCTGAGTGCAGAGTGATGTTCCACATGCCCCCATAGACTCAGATGGGTGCAAATGATCTGAGACTCGCTGACAATCATACCGTGTTATGATTTTTTCCTCGGTCCAATTAGGGCAGCTCTGAGCTGCATTATTGCCTAATATTAGGTCGAGTGCTATGCGAGATTTTAGTAATATACCGTATATACTCGAGTATAAGCCGAGTTTTTCAGCACAATTTTTGTGCTGAAAAATGCCCCCCTCGGTTTATACTCGAGTCACTCTGTATTTGCTGTGGGGGAGCTGTGACCGGGGGCTGGAGGAGGCAGGAGCGGGCCACAGTGACCGCGGGCAGTCACGTGGGGCCACACATTAGTGTAATGAATATGCACTGCATCACCCTGTCCATCAGCGGCGGGGGAAGCGGTGCATATTCCACTACACTGGCCCCCATCAGTGATATACAGCCCCCCTTCTTAGTATCTGTACCCCAGGATGCGGCACCTGTTAAAATAACAAACATGTTATACATTACCTTTCGGTGACTCCTTGCTGGCACTGCCACGTCCTCCGGTCTCCCGGATTCTTCCTGCTTTTGCCGGTGTCATGTGACCGGCGCAGCAGCGATGACATCCTCACTGCTGCATCAGCCACAGCAATAGAAGCCGGCACAAGCAGGAAGAAGCAAGGAGACCGGAGGACATGGCGGTGCCAGCAAGGAATCGTCGGAAAGGTAGTGTATACAATGTTTGTTATTTTAATGTGTGCCGCAGCATGGGGGCCAGATACTAAGGAGTGGGGGCTGTATATCACTGATGGGGCGCAGAATACTAAGGAGGGGGCCTGTATACTACTGCTGGGGGCCTGTATACTACTTCTGGGGGCCTGTATACCTCTGATGGGGGGCGCTACATACTGGGATGGGGGGCTATATAACAGGAAGGGGTTCTGCTGCATTTCTCACCCTAGGCTTATACTCGATTCAATACATTTCCCTAGTTTTGGAGGGTAAAATTAGGGGCCTTGGCTTATACTCGGGTCGGCTTTTACTTGAGTATATACGGTATTTCAAATTTAACAAATCACAGCCTTTTTAGCTGGATATTTTGGAAATAAAGACATGTAAGGCTATGTTTAAACAGTGCGTTTTTGCTGCGTTTATTTCTGCAACAAAACAGCACTAAAAATTGATGTGAGATGATTGTAAACAAATTTAGATATATTCTTGTGGTTTTGTGCAATGTTTTGCTGTGGTTTTATGTTCGGTTTTGCTGCGATTTTCCCACTGTTTTGCTGTGTTTTTCACTGCAGTTTTCTAGTTTGGGTTTACAATGGAAAATCTAAATTATGTCTTCTTTGGCCAAGCTGTGACATTACAAAGCCGAGGCAAAAAACACAGCAAAGAACTGACATGCTTTTTCTTTAAAAAAACGTAGCAAAAACCATGTACTTTTCAATTTCCATGACGAAATAAAACTATTGTTTGTGCATCATGACAATCATATATGGTTTGCTTGGAATGAAAAACACAGGTTTATATTAACATGGATATACATAAAACCCAAGTTAAATGACACCAAAAAAATGCACCATAACCACAGGAAAAATGCCCTGTGTGAACATCGCTAAAGGTTTAGTGATTTCATTCTAGTAGTCTTAATAGTTTAAAGGGAAACTGTACCTCATATGTAAGTGTGCGCTGAAACTATTATCATTGTGACCTTTACTGGGGACATGGACTGATGTGAGTGATTGCACTCACTATACAGCCTTCAGCAAATATAAGTGAAATATACAGTGTATTTAAAACCTTGATCTGGGCCAGATATAGTATATGCTTGATGATATTCAAATCATCCAGATATTGTAAGCTTAATCTGTACATTTCATTATGTAAGGCCTTGGACTATCTACAGTCCCTGACAAAAGTTATGTCTCTTATCAATGTTATGTAAATAAAAGCTTATAACCTGACATTAAATTCATCCATTGGCTTTATAATTTACTGTTTTAAGAGCTGAAACCCTCCCAAATGTGGTTTAGGTTAAGAAAATAAATTGGCATCAATGCTGAAATATTGATCATTTAATGAACACAGAATGGTCAGATTTTGGCACGACAAAAGTTTTGTCGCCTGGTCATATAATGCGCCCAATCCTAGTTTACATCCTCACCTGTGCTCAGTAAATGATCGGTTAATTAGTGGGTGTGTATAAAAAGAATCCCAGCACCCAGACCTTCACTTGAACTGCAACTTGAGTTCTGAAAACATGTCAAAAATCCACCCTCCCACCAAAGCCTTGATTATCAAGAGGCTGAAGACCAGATCCACTGCAGAGGTGGCTGGCACCTTTAATGTGTCTCAGCGTCAAGTACAAAGAATTAAAAAAAGATTTGAAGAGACTGGAGATGTGTTTGACAAGCCCAGGTCCGGCAGTCCCCGCAAGACAACTGCTCAGGAGGAACGTTTGTTGATTAGAAAATCCAAAGCAAGCCCCTCTTCCACTGCAGCAGAGCTCCAACAGGTCTGGTCACCTCAAGTCCCTGTGTCAACTAGAACAGTTTGTAGGATTCTGTCTCAAAATGGCCTCCATGGTCGAATCAGTGCCCAGAAGCCAACACTAAACAAAAGGCAAATAAAACCATGTGGCATTTGCCAAGTCCCACAGCCTGCTAAGCAAATGGAGCTGGAACAATGGCAGAAGGTGGATTTATCTGATGAATCTTCAGGAGAATTACACCACAGCCACCGCAAATACTGCAGGAGACCTACTGAAGCCCGTATGGATCCAAATTTGGTGTTGGAAAGATCATGGTCTGGGGTTACATTCAGTATGAGGTGTGCAAAACATTTGCAAGGTGGAAGGCAATATCAATAGCCTAAAATATCAAAAGTATTAGCTACCTCTTACATTCCAAATCATAAAAAGGGTCAAATTCTGCAGCAGGATGATGCTCCATCTCATACATCTCCTGGCAAAAAAGATCATGGTGCTCAAGGACCGGCCAGCCCAGTCACCAGACATGAACATCATTGAGTATGTTTGGGGTAGGATGAAAGAGGAAGCTTGGAAGACAAAACCAAAGAATCTAGATGAACTCTGGGAGGCATGTAAGACTGCATTCTTTGCTATTCCTGATGACTTCAATAATAATTTGCATGAATCATTGTTGAACCGCCTGGATGCAGTCCTTCAAGCTCATGGAAGTCACACAAAATATTAAATATGAGTCTAATAGCACCACAACTTCATTCACCATTGTTATGCAACATATATTTGTATTTTAAGTTAATTATTCGTTTTGAATATCACATTACTTTCTGTGGGCACAAAACTTTTGTCTTGACAAAATCTGACCATTGTGTCTTCATTAAATGATCATTATTTCAGCATTGATCCAAGTTATTTTCTTAACCTAAACCACATTTGGGAGGGTTTCAGCTTTCAAAAGAGTAATTTATAAAACCAATGGATGAATTTAACGTCAGGTTATAAGCTTTTATTTACATAACATGGATAAGTGACATAACTTTTGTCAGGGACTGTAATTTTGTTAAAATGATCCCCTAATATTAAGATGATCACAACATGCTTGGATATGGTTCCTGTATTGATCAGCTGTAATCTGTTGGGATGCCTGGCAGCAGACATTTCTCCTCACTCCCTTGCAGAGCAACCATAGGAAAAATGAAGCATATTGTAGCCGCTTTGTGCTTTGGCTAATTGATGAAGGTTTTGAACGAGAAAACCTCTTTGATTGACTCAAAATTCTCTAGGTATTTGAAAATGGATTTTCTAAATCAGACTATTCCTTTAAGCATCTTCTAATCGCTTCTGAGCAAGCATGGAGCACTAGAAGGTGAAACTGATATGATTTTCAGGCTTTGATTCAACAACACTCTTCTGATCAGTGAAATTCTGGCATATCGTGTATAATGTTCAGGAAATTACTGTAGCCACTGTAAATCTTTTTGTGTCTTCACTATGGTAAAAAGGATTAGCACAAGAGCAGTAACCATGATCTCATTCTCATCAGCTCGTCACAGTGAGTAAGACAACATGAGCAAGGATTGCCAGCACGAAGAGCGCTGCAAGCTAGAAATAGGGTGGTGAAAATGACTCTGATTATTATCAGGACACATTAAGGTGGCATAAAGACAGATCACAGAAATTTCTATTGGAAGTGTAATTGGAGGCCTTTTCTCCTTTGTTAGAATGTAAGTCCGTAAGGACAGGGTCCTCTCCCTTCTGTACCAGTCTGACGTGATAAATTTGTTTACTCTAAACTATATCTATAATTTTGTATGTAACCCCTCTCATGTAGAGCACCATGGAATTAATGTTGCTATATAAATAAATAATAATTACCGTATATACTCGTGTATAAGCCGAGTTTTTCAGCACATAAAATGTGCTGAAAAGTCCCCCTCGGCTTATACACGGGTATATACGGTAATAGCTTTACAGCACCCCCCCCTGTGGTATCCCGCCCCCCCCCGTATATACAGCCCCCCCGTGGTATCCCGCCCCCCCCCCCCCCCGTATATACAGCCCCCCCGTGGTATCCCGCCCCCCCCGTATATATAGCCCCCCCGTGGTATCCAGGGCCCCCCGTATATACAGCCCCCCCGTGATATCCAGGGCCCCCCGTATATACAGCCCCCCCGTGGTATCCAGGGCCCCCCTTGCTGCACCTGTAAAGGAAGATATCAGTATACTTATTGCTGCCGCCGCCGCCGCCGCTCCGCTTCTCGGTCACCGCGATGCTCCGGGTCTTCATGCTTCCTGTTCCTTCTCCGGCGCTCAGGAAATGACGTCATTGTTCGAGCGTCGGAGAAGGAACAGGAAACATGAAGACCCGGAGCATCGCGGTGACCGAGAAGCCGAGCGGCGGCGGCGGCGGCAGCGATAAGTATACTGATATCTTCCCTTACAGGTGCAGCAAGGGGGGCCCTGGATACCACGGGGGGGCTGTATATATGGGGGGCCCTGGATACCACGGGGGGGCTGTATACAGCGTGGGCTGCTGTATACAGCTGGGGCCCCTGTATACTAATGGGGGGGGTCTGTATACCCCTGGGGCTGCTGCTGTATATACCCCCTGGGGCTGCTGCTGTATATACCCCCTGGGGCTGCTGCTGTATATACCCCCTGGGGCTGCTTCTGTATACTACCACTGGGGCTGCTGCTGTATACTACTACTGGGGCTGCTGTATACTACTACTGGGGCTTCTGTATACTACTACTGGGGCTGCTGCTGTATATACCACTGAGGCTGCTGTATACTACTACTGGGGCTTCTGTATACTACTACTGGGGCTTCTGTATACTACCTCTGGGGCTTCTGTATACTACCTCTGGGGATGCTGTATACTACTACTGGGGCTTCTGTATACTACTACTGGGGCTGCTGCTGTATATACAACTGAGGCTGCTGTATACTACTACTGGGGCTTCTGTATACTACTACTGGGGCTTCTGTATACTACCTCTGGGGCTTCTGTATACTACCACTGGGGCTGCTGTATATACCTCTGGGTCTGCTGTATACTACCACTGGGGCTGCTGTATATATCTCTGGGGCTGCTGTATACTACCACTGGGGCTGCTGCTGTATATACCACTGGGGAGGCTGCTGTATATACCTCTGGGGTTGCTGTATACTACCACTGGGGCTGCTGTATATATCTCTGGGGCTGCTGTATACTACCACTGGGGCTGCTGCTGTATATACCACTGGGGAGGCTGCTGTATACCACACTTCAAGGGGCTGTATACTACCACTGGGGAGGCCTGTATACCACTGCGGGGGCCTGTATACCACACTGCTGGGGGCTGTATACCTGTGCTGGGGTCCACCCTCGGCTTATACACGAGTCAATAGGTTTTCCCAGATTTTGGGGGCAAAAGTAGGGGGGTCGGCTTATACACGGGTCGGCTTATACACGAGTATATACGGTATGCCTTCTTTTGCAATATTTGCTGGATTGAAGTATGCCAAGCAGTGTTTTCTCACAGGTTAAAATAAATCAATGTAATAGATACCCTGTTCTGCTCTACAGCAAAGCTAAAATCCCTTTGGGTCCTTTCACATCAACGGCAGGTGCGGTAATTCTGCCGAATCTGTCGCCTAACGGCCTGCGGCAAGCCCCCATTCATTCTCTATGGGGTTTGCGGCAGGTGCGGCAAGTGTGGTTTTGCTGCAATCCGGCAAATCCAGCAGTTGCAGCTAAGTGCATTCTTTTGCGCTGCACCAAGTGCCAGATCGTGGCAAAACCGCACTTGCAGCACCTGCTGCAAGTCCCATAGACAATGATTGGGGAATTGCCGCAGGTGTACTGCAAGTCGGCTGTTAGGAGGCAGATCCGGCAGATGCGGTAATTCTGCCAGATCTTCCGCAATCAGCAAAAAACGCTGATGTGAAAGGATCTTTATTTAGCTCATTTATAGTATGTTAGCTCCCCCTAGTGGCTGAACATTTTATCAGCACCAGCTCATCTATTTTTATGCTCCTGTTCCCCCCCCTCCATGTTGCATTATGAGTAAACCAATCTCCATTTCCTCATAGTTACATACTGGAAGACAGTCTCCATTTTATCCCCCTTGTAATAAGATTGCTGGTAAGGAGATTTATGTTTTTTGCAGCCATCAGATGCTCTAAATGTTACCCTAGTCTAGTCAGTTGAATCCTAGTTTCACCGAATTATAGTACTACGTTTTATAAAGTACACAGACTTCTACCAACAGTCTTAATATTGGATTCAGTATATAGCGCTTTAGCTGCCAGTGAAACTTCATATCCACTGCCGTGTAACGAGGACAGAACACACCGTGTTAATGCTCTAAACTTATATCCTAATAATTTCTCCACTATACCCATGTTCACACTGGGCAGTTGTGTTCCAGAAAAAGCCTTAGCAAATCTGCATTAAAATATGCAATTTAAATATTTTAAATGAAGTCACCTCCAAAATCAGTATCAAAGTAAGCACAGATCCTTGGGGAAAATATTCTTTATTTTCATATGTTAAAAGCAATATGGGTGGAACAATGTT
>JARQOC010000005.1:454493475-454531569 GCA_033576535.1 Allobates femoralis | reverse complement strand
TAAGAAATGTAAAAGTCTCAAAATCCCCTTAAAATATTACCAATAACAGTTTAACACCCTCAGCGTTAGCCGACATCAATGCACCGATCTCAGCGTTCCCAGGGTATGTAAATCACACTCAGAACCAGGAGCAAATTTACCTACACGTTAGACTTATCAAGGATTTAACTTAACTAAAGGCTATGTACATCAACTGTGGGCAGTCTGTTGGGACCTCTGAGATGGACACTGAGTATAACTTATCACAGCTAATAACAATACAATACACTATATCAATGCTGGCTATACACTTAGCACAGGAATACCCGGGTATCTCAAAACTATGGTACCATCAACCTCAAATGTAGTTTTACACCGGTGTATATTCCACGTGGGCTGCAGCAAGTCCAGAAAAAGAAAAAGAAAAGAAAAACCTTTGGCGCCAAAAAAAACGCATTGTAAAAAAACAGTAAAATTTGGCAGCTTACCAGCCAATGCCAGATTCACATGTCCAGTACTTTAGTTCTATTAGCTTGGGGTGCAATCTGTGGAGCACTCTTTTCCAGGGCTTGTCAGGACCTTGTCAGGATCCTCCCAATGTGGGTGGCACCGGACGCCGGCTCTCCTTTCGCAGTCACTCACGGCCTTCTTGGACGCCAATCACTCACTCCATCAGGGGAACATCTCCTCAGCCTCCTTGTCAGGATCCTCCCAATGTGGATGGCACCAGACGCCGGCTCTCCTTTCGCAGTCACTCACGGCCTTCCTGGACGCCAATCACTCACTCCATCAGGGGGAACATCTCCTTAGCCTCCTCGGATGCTGGACACTTTCTCAGTTCAAGATAAAGTCTTTAGTCCACACAACAGGGCTTGCAAACAACTTTAAAGGCCCATATAGCTTGCACTGGCTCTGCTGTAATCCTTACACTAGTAATGGCCACCGCAGTGAGCGATCAACAACAACAGGAGCAACTGACAGAGCCGTCACCAAGGCAACCAGAGATTGTGCTTTCACTTTCCTAGACACAGAGCAGTCACCATGGCAACCAGAGACTTTTTCACTTTCCTGGGCCACTACAAAATGGCAGTCTGCTTGGTTTTAGCAGCTTATTAGTTTACTCTCTTTCAAGAGATCCACAAAACCTTTGTGGATCTCTGATGAAGTGGTCTGGAGCACCACGAAACGCGTAAGAAATAGGCATTAAAGGTATTGCTTTTAACATCTTGTGATTTCTTTGAACCAACGGACAGACGGCAGCGCACAAATTACCACCTTTTCATCTAATGCTTTAAAATATTTAGAGATGACATTCTATCGTGTAATCACAACAATCTAGTATGGAGGTATAGGAACTGCGTTGTTAATTTACGGTGCTGTTCCACTTTTCACCACCTTACTCCTCTCACGGATGTTGTCTGATTAAAATTCAGGCACCCTCTGCCTGGGGGAACGCCAGCACTATGCGCCATGGCCAGCGGTCGCACAGCGCTTCGTTCACTGTCAGGGAGTTGTCAGCTGTTTGTAGCAAATGCTATGTCGCGGTCAGGTGATTCTTGATGGGGAGGAGCGGTGGAGTCAGCAGTACAGACTGCCGTCCAGTCCTGTCTCATTGCGTGGTATAGCTAGACCGACATGTCTCGAAGGCGAAGTGGCCTTCCTCATCAGGGTTACTGGCTGTACCTCCTATCCTCCATTATATCTTACTAGTCAATTCTTCATTGGTGGATTCTTGTGATGTTTTTTTTTATTTATTTATTTATTTATTTTTTTTTGTGTTAACTCAGGATCAAGTGCTTGATGTATTTTCCTAGTGGCAGCTGTGTGCACTTAATTTTGGTGCTTATTGTGGGTTACAATATCACTTATGGGTTTGTATGATTAATGTTTTAGACTCATCTGGTAGATTATTGTAAAAGGGGTGCTTATGAGGTTCTGCAGTGAATCATTTTTTCTCTTTACCTTGATCTATTGTATTTTTTTATTATGTCACATGTGGGATATGTGATATTTATAGGGGATTTACAGAGAGGGTTCATACTGGATTATTAACGTACATTTAGTGTATATGTTTTTCCGGTATCTACTCTATATGGCACTCATTATGTACTCAACTATAATCTGCCAGTTTTATGTGATATATTATACTATATGCATCTATATAGTATGTATCTATATAGTATATGGGAAGTTCATTTCATTAATAATGTCTGGGGTCACATTTGGGCAGGCAATTGCGTTCACACACATTTTGTTTCTAAAATGTGTGCTGTGAACTGCAGTGCGGTAACCGGATTGCTCCGGATGTGTAATCCTGAGCAATGCGGTTACCGTATACTTTGCTCATCCCTGCTGCCGCAGGGATAAGCAAAGTGTTAAATGTGTATTAAAAGATTAAATATTAATATTAGCTGTGGGCAACATGTCTTTTGGCAGCGCACCGCCATAGTTCTAATGTAAATGCCTACAAGACCTCGGACAGCGGTAGATACTATACGTACATTACGTACAGTATCTGCTCCACTGTCAGGGGTGCCACAGCTTCATTTATAAATTAGTACAAAGCCGACAATAGTCGGCTTACTGTAAATGCCTTATTAACCTCTAACATGCTGAGTGGAGTGGACAGCATGTCTCTAAGGGGGGTGGGCACACCCTAGAGACATGTTGCCCACAGCTAATATTAATATTTAATCTTTTAATACACATTTAACATGTTGCTTATCCCTGTGGCAGCAGGGATGAGCAAAGTATACGGTAACCACATTGCTCCGGATTACACACCCGGACCAATCTGGTTACCGCATTGCGGTTAACAGCACACATTTTAGAAACAAAATGTGTGTGAAGACAATTGCGTTCACCGCATCCCGATCTGGATGCGGTGAACGCAATTGCCTGCCCAAATGTGACCCCAGCCTTAATTGCGATTAGCATTGTTGGAAAATGTAAGTGTGTAGGAATCACAACTCAGGGAGCCTTCACATTGTGGTCAGGTCCGATCAGGGGCTGTCAGGGATGAACCTGACAGCTCCGGACTGGATTAGCACACAGAACTGGAGGGCTAATATGCCCTCCGATCCGGTTTGCAGCCTGACGCAGTTGCTGCTGCTGATGATTCAGGACCGCTGCTCGCAGGGAGCCAGCCGCAGTCCTGAAATAACAGCAGTGTGCAGCCGACCGCATCCGGTTCCCAGATCCTCCCGGATCAGGGCAATCCGGCCCCATAGGCTCTCATGTTAGGGAGCGCCGGATTGCCCGGATCCGGGGGAATCTGGGAGGATACGGGAGATGCCAATATGGGGAGATTTTTCTCCCTGGACACAAAAACGTTGCGTTCTTCCGGAGAGATGGAAACCGGATGGCAGATAGCTGTCATTCGTTTTCATCCGGCCCCATAGGATACTATGGGGCCAAAATCCGGTCAGGGGCTGTCTGGTTTATACCGGACAGCCCCGGATCGGATCTTGCCATGGTGTGAAGCTAGCCTCAGACATGAAGTGGCAGACCATGTAATGTTACAGGGAGGATGAGAGCCTTCAATTGCTGAACCACAGGTGCACAAAAGTCCTCATGTTCTGCTGACTCAATACCTGCAGAGTTCTAAACCTTCTCTGGCATTAATAACAGCATAAACTGAATTATAATAACTAAGCATAATGAGGTTCCAAGACTGTGCAGCTGCATTCAAGCCTGATATCATCAAGCACAATGCCAATTATTGGACGGAGTGGTGTAACACCAATTGCCAGTAGACTTTGAAGCACAGAAGCTAATTCTGTAAAGTGATAAATGTCTCTTCTTTGTGTGGCAATTTGGTAAATGGCCCTGGGTTTGACATGCCAGGTGAATTTTACCTGCCTGACTTGCTTGTGCCAAATGTGAAGTTTGGCTGAGGTGGGATAAGGCATTGAGGTTGATTTTCAGGTGGTGGCCTGATCCCAGAGTTGCAGTGACTGCTGTAATATAATTTACTTTTGAAAATACTGTTTTCTATGACGGGAACAAAAGAAAGGTCATGTTACTGTGCAGGGCAGCACTATTTCACTTTTTGGTCATTTGATGTAGTGTAGAAATCTTGGGAAAAATGGGGAATGTCCTCTGGAAGTAATCAGTTTTAGATAACTGTTTTTTTTCTGCAGGGATGAGTCCAGGTTAGAAGAAGTGATATTAGTCTGCACCAGATGAAGAAGAAACCTGAAGATTAATGACTTTACCTAGAAGCATCACTGGTGAGTATGTGTATTGCCTATGCATGCACACTATATACAGAGCTCCTGTGTATAATTTCACTGGTGATTACTGTGTTACCTGTACACTGACCCAATGTACAGAGCTTTTTTTAATTATCATTATTGTAGTATTATTGGTGTTGAGGGGGAAGTGATGGCATAATTAATAATTAATATGACACATAAATATATATCTCTCTTTGTGGGTATGTAAGTGTATATATCTATATTAATGCCCACATTGGTGTAATAGGCCATAATAAATGTCCCTTATAACATTAGTATTCAGCTGCATCTGATGGAAATCTATTCATCTACTGACATGGTTAATTACCATATCAGAAGATGTCCATTCTTGCATTTCATTGTGAGAAGCCATCAGATAAGACTCTTAATTTAAACATCAAAGATCTACAGGCTGCTGGCACAAAGGGTTATTCTCACCCCTTTCTGCTAACAAACTACAGCAGCCAAGATGTCTAAGGTGATAGGTAGACATCACTAAGGTATCTCTAAGAAGTATTATTCCCATTGTTTGCCAATCTATAGTGTCAGGAGCCACCTCATTTCAATATAGTGCACGGTGAGCGTGCACCCTTACAACCCTATCAGAGGTGTACGGATGAGGAGGTGTGTCTGTCACGTGCACAGCTGAGGGACAGGTTAAAATGCACTCAGACACAAAAGCTCGCTCTCTTTTCTACCTTGGATCCACGATGGAATAGGACATCAACATCTGGCTTAAGTATCACCCACATATCTCCTCTATATCTTTCCTGTAACTCTTCATTCTCTCTCTCTCTCTCTCTCTCTCTTTCTCTAATAATATTCTGTCTATATTCAGGGATAGTTAGGGGCAGGTGAATGAATGTAATTATCTAATATAATGTGCCTGTGTGTATATTTAGGTAACGTGGGTATTAGTAAATATGGGTGTTTTACATATTGTAACAGTAATTGATTGTGTATTAGTTATCGTGCTATCTAGAATATATATATTATTGTTGTAGACTTTTTGGGTGTGTTTAATAAATATTCATTTATTAGCACAGACTTGTTTTCATTAAGTCGTCGGTAAATACATATATATATAGTTAATCAGCATAGGAACAGAAAGCGGTAAGGAAGGGTGGATTCTTGATATCGGTGATTGTAGTCATAACCGACAATAATAACCGATAAACAGAACCAGCCCTACAACATATTGGCGAGCCTAGGCCCACTGTTTGAGGTGTTGTTCTAGTGTCTTTTGTACTGAAAACCTGTGGTCATCGTCTGGAGCTGATCAGGCCAGGGGAACATGGACACAAATAACAGGAGGCACGGTGAAGTGATCCATTATTCTGTGCGTTCAGTGCCCTGATAGCTCAGACGGGTGACACAGTTTTCAGTCTTAGTAAGACATGGGACAGTGTCCTCATCAGAGAACCTTTTTCTGATTTTAACGGTTTTTCTGATTCCTTTACACGATACACACGTCTATCGGCGAGGGAGATCATCACGTCACTTCGTTCAAACACCATCAACATTTGGTTCATCTGAGGAGTCCAGCTTGTCGGGAAAGAAGGCGTTCCGGAGAAAAAGGACCTTTTTCCAAGCAGCACAAGACGAAGGAACAGACGACACCAAGCAACATGGCCTCTGAACAGGTGAGTATGAACTTCTCCACCCTCAAACACCTGTGTAGAAATAGCACATTTAACCCAATACTGCCCACCGTATATAATTCCACAGAGATGCTCTGGTCAACTTTACTGGACCAGGCATATGCACATTATAGAGTTTGTAATAGTAAAAGTGTTTTCCACAAAACTAAGAAACGCCTCCAAATGCTGCAAAATTAGTATATACTTTTGAGGACAGCGTTTGCAGGCCGGAGCATGTGGAAACACTTGCTAGCACAAGAAAGGCAGACAAAGTTTCGGATAACCTACACTGCCATTGTTGTGTGGAGAGCATTAAACGTATACACACTCTAGAAACTGAGTTAGAAGAAAGGGTCCAGTGTTCAGCCGACAGGGGACGAGAAATCTGTGTGTTAGAATCTAGGATATCAGAGAAAGAAACCTATTATTCTGACATGGACAGAGAACTCCTCAGTCTGTATACTGAGATAAATCAGTTCAAGAGCAGAGTTGCATCCATGGATGCACTAGTGAGCACACTTAGGGAGGATCTGACTGCAAAGTCACAAACGATTGCGAATTTGCAACAGGTCATCTCTAATCTGTCACGGCCTGGTACAAATAACATGGTTCCTTTGCCCACGAAACAGGTTTGTGTTTCGGGTACTGCACAGAATGGGGAGACCGCGGCAACAGGGTCCACTTCTCCCATGGATCAGAGATCCGGACCTATAGAGTACAGGGGACAGGTGGAACGGTCGCTACATTTCACTCCAACACTGAGGGAGCATACACGTAGCAACTGCTTCCAGGGTCAGGACGAGAGTTGGAGATATGGAGGTAGGTGGGAAAGGGACCACACCACTTCCAATCCGCCAAATCGTTCAGTAAGGTCAGAGGAATTTTATCCTAACCGTAACAGTATGGAAAGGATAATATTTCTGTTACGGATCTGCAAGGAGATCCCAAAATATGATCCAGTCTAGAAGCGTTTACTGCATGCGATATCTTTGAAGGTCACTGCAATAAATATTTTGTGGCTCCAGAACTTCGAATGGAGCTGTTCAAGTTGTGGTTGCCTACACTCCTCAATCAGAGGTATGAGGCAATCGGGAGCACGGAACCCAGTAATGGACAGTTTCATGATAAGGAAGAACGCCTTTCCTTACTAATGACACTGGCAACGGGCTACGGGGACGTGACTCCAGAAATCCTGATGAAATTCAGACCAACTATATACGATGAACCTTTATCGCTGTGTAGTCGGTTTGAAGCTATGTACAGGAAGGTCGCTATGGATCAAGGTATCGGTATTCCACAAGGCATGATCCGCATGTTTGTGGAAAAATTCCCATACCTTGATACTGCAATTAGGTTGAGTGCAGCGAGAGAACCATCGCTCACTGATGCGGCCATGATTATTGAGCAGTGTAGACAAGATCTACTGCACAATAAAAAGTCGGTTAAGGTTAGGGAGCATGTGCCTGTACACGTTAGATCACAAGATGAACGTGTGCGCCATGCTAGAAAGAAGTCAGCTGTTCGCCCCTCGGCCCCACCATTTGAGAGGACAGGGAGCATTCAGTGCTTTCTATGTTTGCAATTTGGGCACATGAAGAAAAATTGTCCTCAGTGGGCACGGAACCGAAACAGCCCTGAAAAATCTGGCAATAATAATGGTTTAAAGTTGAAACCTAATTATGCCAGAACAGTGGGGGAACAGGCTGATGGGTCTCGGGGATATTTACAAGAGCAGACACCAAAATGTGTTGCCACTGTAAATGCCCCAGTTGATGGTACAGGGGTTGTGGAATCTACTGATTCCACAAATAGAACTACGGTTGAGGATCTCCAAATTGCAGTATGTACACCTCATTTACCTACTGGAAATCTTGTCAACATCGATTGACAATTAGGGATCCCTAAAGAGCTGGCTCCATTATGTCCTGTCATACTGGATTCTTCAGGGAGACCCCACATAAAAGCCAGAATTAAAGATCAGGACACACAAATTATGCTTGACACTGGTGCGGAAATCTCCATTATCAAACATGATTTGCATCCAAACAGCCCTCAGTGTATGGTGATCGGATTTGATCACCAACAAGGGGGGGTGAAGGCCCACAGAATTGAGGAAGTGATTGTCCAGATTGCCAAACACTTAATCCTCAAGATCCCAATGTGTTATTACCCTGGTTCTGACAACATCATCGGAACTGATGTAATGACTCAAAATGGATGGATCCTGGATTTGGCAAACTGCATTGTGTGGAAGGGACCCAGACAATCCAAAGTGTGTGTCATACAACGCCAGGGTCTGGGACCACCTTTGCCAGCAATGGAGAATTCAGCTGATATGCTCGAACACAAATGGCCAGAGGTCTCTCATAATTTAGACCTTGAACCCATTGTGTACAAACATCCTGATCTGTGGGCCCAGGGTAAAGGGGAAGATTGATTGGTGTCCAGGTGGACATACAGGGGCCAGACCCACCCCCTCAACGTCAATATCGCTTTCTACCGGAAGCGACACAGTCGATAGTCAACAATGTCCTGGAATTGGAGACCAAGGGTGTAGTCATAGAGGGGAATTCAAGGTGCAACAACCCTCTATGGCCTGTGAAGAAAAAGGACACTGATGCGTGGCGTCTCACCATAGACCTACGTGTCCTTAATAAGTACACTCCGATGTCTGCCCCCGTAGTTGCACAAACGTCTGACATAATGGCGAGGATAAGTGGCAAAAGCCGCATATTCTCGACCATTGATGTCGCCAATGGGTTCTTCTCTATTGAACTCACAGAAAACTGTAGGTACAAATTTGCTTTCACAGTGGGGAACAAACAGTACATGTCTAATGTGTTCCCCAGGGGTTCCACAGTAGTCCTACGTATTTTCATCAGGCATTGGCGGCCGTACTGAGTGTGTTTTCTCGGCCAGATGCCTCCTGCAATATGTAGATGACTTACTCCTGCACACAGAGACCATGGAAGAACACTTGATTCTGTTAAGGGAGCTCTTGGGACTCCTATCTAAATCTGGACTCAAGCTGAGTCCTCACAAGGCAAATTTGGCCAGAACAGAGGTGACTTTCCTTGGGGTGCAGGTCTCTTTTGGAGCCAAAGGAATTGTGGCGACTCAAGTGGAAGCTATGGTCAAATTACCTCGGCCTGGCACTCTACAGGATTTACAGAAGTTCCTGGGAGTGGCCAACTTCATGAGGGAATTCTTAGAGGATTTTGCTGCCAAAGCGAAACCCCTTTATGAACTCCTCAGAGGAGAAGAACCCTCACTCCAGGGCTGGTCAGAAGCACAGGATGAGGCATTTTCAACTCTGAAAAGAGACCTCTCCTCTGCACCTGTGTTAGCCACCCCCAACCCAGATGGAGAAATGGCCATCCAGGCACATGCTGGGACTGAGTCTATCTCTGTTGTCCTTCTACAGCAGATAGGACATGACAGTAGACCACTGGGATACTTTTCCTCGACTCCTCTCGCCGGTTGAACGAGGGTTCGACGAATGTGACAAACAACTGGCTGCCATACACTATGCCGTTAAAACCACTGAGCATATTGTAGGTTTCAGATCTCCGACTGTAAAGACACCACATTCTCCTTTGGTTCTTTTACTCAGAGATACACTCCCTGGAGTCTCCCAACAGAGATTCGGGAAATGGGACAAGGCAAAGTATGTTCTGTCCCAGTTGTTAAACATGACAGGGACCCAACATGACTGTGGTCAACCATCACTATCCAGTACACCACAAATATTCAGGACCGACAGACATCCAGAAGACAGGGTCATCTTTGTTGACGGCTCTCGTTTCTGTCTGGACGGCACGTATGTGTCCGGATTTGCAGTGCTGGTTTAGACCACAGGCACCCAGAGTCTTGTCCGGCTGCCAGGTCACATGTCAGCACAACGGGCTGAACTGGAGGCTGTCAAGGAGGCTCTCCTCCGTCAACCTCCAGGGAATCGAACTATATATAGTGACAGTTCATATGTAGTTCGATCTCTCACCCTGCACCTGAACACATGGAAAAAACGAGGGTTTGTGGACAGCCAGAATAAACCTCTGGCCCACGTTACAGTCCTACAGTCCTAAAGGAATTGTGGGATTGGGGCATGGCACATCCAGCGGAGGCAGCCATTATAAAAGTCCCAGCACATCAAAGAGGAGAACAGTCTTTGACCATAGGAAATAACAAGGCCGACGAGCTGGCCACGTTTGCAGCAGTGTCTGGTGTCCTCCGGGAACCAGGAACTGAGCAGATCCCTGCATTCCAGATTGCAGTGAGGCAAACCAAACTAAAAGATGGCCCTGTATCATTTGAAGAGGAACAGGCAAAATATCCCGTTCTACTGACACATATCGCAGCGCCACAGCATCCCGGGACAATATGTCAGGGGATTCTGTGTCATAATACTGGTACCCAACAACTTCCTCTACCAGTAGTCCTGCAACATCTACAGGCAGAACTGACGAGACTAAACCACCAACTGTTTTGGCACCTTGGTCAGGACAAGCTATTGTCCCTCCTGAAAGACAAATTATACTGGTCTGGAATATCCAACACAGTAGAGGAAGTCACCCAGCAATGTCTGGTATGTGCTCAGGTCAACCCAAGAGCAACAGCCCTGAAGCCAGTGCTGCAGCGTGTTCCACCAGCAGAGGGTCCGTGGTCCGCAATCCAGATTGATTACATCGGACCATTACCAGCAGGAAGTCGTAACTGCCGTTACGCTATGGTGGTGGTGTATGTTTTCTCCAAATGGGTAGAAGCCATCCCCACAGTCAATGATTCAGCTTCCACTACAGCCGGGGTTCTTTGGGAACAGGTTCTGTCACGATGGGGTTTTCCAAGAGTGATAGAATCAGACAGAGGGACACATTTCACGGGTAAGGTCATGAAAGCGCTTTGTGGACTTTTGGACATAAAGCAAAGGTTCCGTTTTGCCTATAACCCTAAGGCGGCTGGAATTGTGGAACGAATGAATCGCACCCTCAAATCACGGCTTTCTAAAGCACTATTGGAGAGGGGTTCCTCATGGGTAACATCCCTTCCGGCGGTACTGATGGGTATCTGAGCAACAGAAGCTACCAGTACCGGTATCACACCATTTGAGCTGATGACTGGACGCAAAATGCCCCTGTGTCTACCCAACGAGCCCCAACTGTCTGAGCCCATGAAAAATTCCATTGCCAGAGACATGTTCCTCCAACAGGTTCAAATAAACCTAAAGGAACTGCTGCCTCATGCAGCTTTCCAATTGCAAAAACCGTACCTACAGGGGGAGACACCATTGCCTTATGTAGGGGAAAAGGTTATGGTAAAAATCTTTCACCGATCCGGACCATGGGACGCAAACTAGGACCTTACCAGGTCCTTGAAGTAATGGGCAACACCGTGCTAAGGGTACAGAGGCCGATGACAACAAAAAAGAGATCCTCTAGACGTCAGGAATCCTTTTGGATCCACATCGACCAAGCAAAGGCCACCCAAGCCTCACCAACTCAATCATAGTTGCACAAGTAGAGTTGAGTGAAAGGGGGGGTTGATAGATCGAAGGTGGCTCCCTATGTAACATTGTAAATATAGTATGCATGATGTGTGACAGTGGTAAGGGTCCCATATGAGGCTGAAGGTCTCCAACCAGTCAAACTGCACCTGGATTCTTGCAATGTTTCTACCCACCAATTGGCAGATCCCATAGCTCCTCAACTGTCATCCCCATGGAAGATCATCACAGGAACTAAATTTGTCCTATATACATGGCGAATTTCCGTAGATGATTTCAGAGTAGATCACTGGGATCACAGATGTGAGGAGTTTGTGAGGAACCAAATTGACATGATGAGAGGATGGGTAGAGGCAGGGCAAGAAGTGAGAAAAGATGATCCCCGACACAGGAAATTCAGGGATAGGAGAGACTTGATAGAGATGGGAATTAGTGGAGGTGCATTGGGAGTAGGTGCCCTGAACACTATGGATATAGAAGTCCTGAGAGGTAAGCTCGGGGACATTGCGCGACATGCTGGGGAAGGGTTCAGAACTCAGCTTGATGTAGACCATGTCTTAGAGGGTTTGCAACATTCGCACATTGATGCCACTACCTCTCTATCTTCGGCTCTACGAGAGAAGTTTAGAAGCTTAGTTGCAGGTTTTGTAGAAGTGCAAGACAGAGTTCAGTTTGCCCTAGCATGTATGCATGTCCAGAGTGGACTCTCTGACAACCTAAAGCATATAGTGTCCTCTCTATACAAGGGCCACTTCCCATTCAACCTCAGACAAAGAGTAAGTTCCCTAATCTCCCCGTTTGCAGCCAACTATACAAACTGGTGGCTGGTTCAATGGCATGGGTGCCATAATCTAACCTGCACGGCGTCTTCTTTGGCACCTGTATCTGGTAATATAAAATAGGGGTACAGTGCCATGAATATAGGAATTGTTGTTAGCAATCAGACGGTGCTTCATCCACAGCTCACCTCAGACATCCTAACCTATGAGCGAGGCCATCCTTATCTGTTTGATACAGAGGGATGTTGGAGGAAAGAGGATGCTATCCTCTGTCAAGGGAGTCAAGATAGGGTGCTTAGTCACCAGTGTTGGGACTCTGAGGGGTCATGTGAGATGAAGACTAACACAATACCCTCCTCTCGTCTGAAATATTTGGGTCAAGGATATTGGTGTTGGTACCAAGGGAAAAATGTAACGTATTCTTTATATGGCACTAATTGCACCAAAAGAGGCATACTCCTCCCAGGAGCATATTGTACCCTTAGTCCCGTTTTAGGTTTAGATGTCGCAGATCAGCAGGGGAGGACACCGATAACACCGGAGAAGAGACTCGACATTCGCCCTGACACTCCTGTGAGACTGCAAAAGATTCCACTTGGTTTTGGTCGTGAGCTCAAGCGTCTCTTGTTAGATTTCAGCGAAGAAGACGACATACTCCGAAATCTTCATGAGGCTGAGAATCAAGCCACTATTCAGCTTGAGCATGACAAGACCAAGATAAGGAGGATTACCAATGCCTTAGATACAGACTCTAAGGTCTCCTGGTGGGAATGTTTATTTGGCTATAGTCCGACAGCTACATCGTTTTTTAATTTCATTATCCACCCTGTGATTGTTCTTCTGGTTCTTGTTTTTGTTATGTACATTGGATTGTGCCTAGTTTACCGGAGAGTAAAGAGACTTGCCCACCAGATACAAGAGAACGAGGCAGAACTTCATGAATTTAACTGCCGAAGAAGGTCCAGGACTTAGCACTAAAAGTCCTGAAACCTTGAGATTATATTTGATAAGAGTCAATAGGCACAGGAGATAATCAGGGCACTTAGCGGTCCTATCAGTCAATTCCAGGGACTCTTCCCAGCAGGCAAGTTCCCCTTTGGTGGTGACCAGCCAAAGCGACAGATAATAAGACAAACTTCTTTGAAGAAAAGGCGGCACTCACCAAAGTAAAGCGGATGGTCCTTTTATCCATAGTTACATAGACAAACAAAGGTGCAGGGAGGTCCAGATATCTGGACCCGTAGAAGCGATAGAAAGTCGCGAAACGGCGTCGTCGTCCGGCAGTCTCCTGTGGCCACCTCCCTGCACCTTTGTTTGTCTATGTAACTATGGAATAAAAGGACCATCCGCTTTACTTTGGTGAGTTCCGCCTTTTCTTCAAAGAAGTTTATATTTGATAAGAGTGTTTAGGACATTAAGTCAACTCTGCCCTGAAACCTCATAACATTGTATATCTTGTTTGGCTTTTACTTTGATTCATGGTTAAGGGATAGGGGAGGGAAATATGGTATCATTATACACTGTTTAATTTTTACATTGGTATATAGGTTTGTTTGTTTGTTTTTTTGTATGAATGAGGAAAGAGTAAGGTTTTGTAGGGACAGGCCCCATCATTGTCTAAGGTATTTGCTACTTCAACCCTTGAGTCGGTAACGTTCATAAGGGATGGATTGAAGGTCGGTTGGACTGCGTTCTTCTCACAGTCAACTTAGGTATGCTGATATCATCCCCTACCCAATAAACTCTGACCTGCCTAGTAGAGATTCAACTATCTATCCATGGAAGAACCACATTAACGATAGATGCTTCAATCAAGCTTACAGGAGAAGTCTCTGCTGAAAGTCGTGCCTCAGCTAAGAAGAATGCCGTCCCCTGATTGATCTAATCCCAAGAAGGAGGTGCTCCAAGAAACCACCTGGTGAGGCCCAGCTACAGATTGTGATCCCCGGCAGTCCCTACACACTAGACTTGAAAAAAAAAAATCTGGTAGGGAGAGGGGCGAACACAGGAAAACTCTGTGGGCCGATCAAGAGACGAAGGTGCAGCAACTCTAGAATCTAAGCAGTCAAGCTAGGAAGAAGACTACTTGAGGATAGGCGTGTTTCTCGAGATTGGTAACGACAAGATCAGAAGTGTACTGACAAATAGAGAACTTTATTCCTGAACCAGAGAGACCAAAAAGATCCACAAAGATGACTATGGTGTAATCTATGGATGGAGACACTGGATTACGGCGAACGGCAGGGGAGAGGTAATGGCGAAGGGTGATGTCTAGATACCTAAGTGGAAAATTTTGCTTCATTTCATCCTGAATGGTTATTGGTGAAAGGATTGAGATGGCAAATTTATCCCACACTTCCCACTCATTTTATTGTCGTATTTTCCGACAAAAGGGGGAATGTTGAGGGGGAAGTGATGGCATAATTAATAATTAATATGACACATAAATATATATTTCTCTTTGTGGGTATGTATGTGTATATATCTATATTTATGCCCACATTGGTGTAATAGGCCATAATAAATGTCCCTTATAACATTAGTAATCAGCTGTATCTGATGGAAATCTATTCATCTACTGACATGGTTAATTACCATATCAGAAGATGTCCATTCTTGCATTTCAGTGTGAGAAGCCATCAGATAAGACTCTTAATTTAAATATCAAAGATCTACAGGCTGCTGGCACAAAGGGTTATTCTCACCCCTTTCTGCTAACAAACTACAGCAGCCAAGATGTCTAAGGTGATAGGTAGACATCACTAAGGTATCTCTAAGAAGTATTATTCCCATTGTTTGCCAATCTATAGTGTCAGGAGCCACCTCATTTCAATATAGTGCACGGTGAGCGTGCACCCTTACAACCCTGTCAGAAGTGCACAGATGAGGAGGTGTGTCCGTCACCTGCACAGCTGAGGGACAGGTTAAAATGCCCTCAGACACAAAAGCTCGCTCTCTTTTCTACCTTGGATCCACGATGGAATAGGACATCAACATCTGGCTTAAGTATCACCCCCATATCTCCTCTATATCTTTCCTGTAACTCTTCCTTCTCTCTCTCTCTCTCTAATAATATTCTGTCTATATTCAGGGATAGTTAGGGGCAGGTGAATGAATGTAATTAACTAATATATTGTGCCTGTGTGTATATTTAGGTAACGTTGGTATTAGTAACTGTGGGTGTTTTACATATTGTAACAGTAATGGCCAATTTACACGCGGCTACATTTCTAGCTTATCCACAGGTAACTTACTGGCTGCAATGAAATCATGGAGACAATATTCCATTTGTACACAGCAACAAGATAGAACCATGTCTCCATGATTTCACTGCAGCCAGTAAGTTACCTGTGGATAAGCTAGAAATGTAGCCGCGTGTAAAGTGGCCATTATTGATTGTGTATTAGTTATCGTGCGATCTAGAAAATATATTATTGTTGTAGACTTTTTGGGTGTGTTTAATAAATATTCATTTATTAGGACAGATTGTTTTCATTAAGTCGTCGGTATATACATATATATATAGTTAATCAGCATAGGAACAGAAAGCGGTAAGGAAGACTGGATTCTGAATATCGGTGATTGTAGTTATAACCGACAATAATAACCGATTAACAGAACAAGCGCTACAACATATATATTGAGGGGGAAGTGATGACATAATTAATAATTAATATGACACATAAATATATATTTCTCTTCGTGGGTATGTATGTGTATATATCTATATTTATGCCCACATTGGTGTAATAGGCCATAATAAATGTCCCTTATAACATTAGTAATCAGCTGTATCTGATGGAAATCTGTTCATCTACTGACATGGTTAATTACCATATCAGAAGATGTCCATTCTTGCATTTCAGTGTGAGAAGCCATCAGATAAGACTCTTAATTTAAATATCAAAGATTTACAGGCTGCTGGCACAAAGGGTTATTCTCACCCCTTTCTGCTAACAAACTACAGCAGCCAAGATGTCTAAGTTGATAGGTAGACATCACTAAGGTATCTCTAAGAAGTATTATTCCCATTGTTTGCCAATCTATAGTGTCAGGAGCCACCCCATTTCAATATAGTGCACGGTGAGCGTGCACCCTTACACCTTACAACCCTGTCAGAAGTGCACGGATGAGGAGGTGTGTCCGTCACGTGCACAGCTGAGGGACAGGTTAAAATGCACTCAGACACAAAAGCTCGCTCTCTTTTCTACCTTGGATCCACGATGGAATAGGACATCAACATCTGGCTTAAGTATCACCCCCATATCTCCTCTATATCTTTCCTGTAACTCTTCCTTCTCTCTTCTCTCTCTAATAATATTCTGTCTATATTCAGGGATAGTTAGGGGCAGGTGAATGAATGTAATTAACTAATATAGTGTGCCTGTGTGTATATTTAGGTAACGTGGGTATTAGTAACTGTGGGTGTTTTACATATTGTAACAGTAATTGATTGTGTATTAGTTATCGTACTATCTAGAATATATATATTATTGCTGTAGACTTTTTGGGTGTGTTTAATAAATATTCATTTATTAGGACAGACTTGTTTTCATTAAGTCGTCGGTATATACATATATATCCTCAAATAGCAGAAAAATTACTGGGCACTGCAGCTTTCACCCTATATGCCTGTGTGTGACCTCATACATAAACAGGTACCAGTGTTGAGGGTCCAGAATAGCGGTGCACGCTTACTAAAGTATGAACAAATTCTTTAAGAAAAAATGAGCGGCACTCACCATGTTGATATCTTCTGTCTTTTATTTGCCAAAGTGTAGGCACGACATGGCTGCTGTAGGGGAGAGAGTGTGGAGGAGTGACGACGGGCCTGTTTCGCGGAACAGCACCGCGAAACGGCCCGTCGTTCCTCCTCCATACTCCCTCCCCTACAGCAGCCATGTCGTGCCTACACTTTGGCAAAAAAAGACAGAAGATATCAACATGGTGAGTGCCGCTCATTTTCTCTTAAAGAATATATACATATATATATTGTTAATCAGCATAGGAACAGAAAGCAGTAAGGAAGGGTGGATTCTGGATATCGATGATTGTAGTGATAACCGACAATAATAACCGATAAACAGAACCAGCCCTACAACAATTGGTCACTATGTGGTGGTATTATGTGCTCCGGTCATAGTGTGGCAGTATTAGTCCCTTGAATGTGGTATTATTCGGCCACTATATGGTGGTAATATGATGTCTTGTCATAGTGAGGCAGTATTTATACCTTAAATAAAACCTACAACACTGACTGTTCAGTCAGTATAGGACATATACAGTGGTGGCCAAAAGTATTGACACCCCTGCAATTCTGTCAGATAATACTCAGTTTCTTCCTGAAAATGATTGCAATCACAAATTCTTTGGGATTATTATCTTTATTTAATTTGTCTTCAATGAAAAAAACACAAAAAGAATTATCCTAAAGCCAAATTGGATATAGTTCCACACCAAACATAAAAAAGGGGGTGGACAAAAGTATTGGCACTGTTAGAAAAATCATATGATGCTTCTCTAATTTGTGTAATTAACAGCACCTGTAACTTACCTGTGGTACCTAACAGGTGTTGGTTAATAACTAAATCACACTTGCAGCCAGTTGACATGGATTAAAGTTGACTCAACCTCTGTCCTGTGTCCTTGTGTGTACCACATTGAGCATGGAGAAAAGAAAGAAGACCAAAGAACTGTCTGAGGACTTGAGAAACCAAATTGTGAGGAAGCATGAGCAATCTCAAGGCTATAAGTCCATCTCCAAAGACCTGAATGTTCCTATGTCTACCATGTGCAGTGTCATCAAGAAGTTTAAAGCCCATGGCACTGTGGCTAATCTCCCTATATGTGGACGGAAAAGAAAAATTGACAAGAGATTTCAATGCAAGATTGTGCGGATGGTGGATAAAGAACCTTGACTAATATCCAAACAAGTTCAAGCTGCCCTGCAGTCCGAGGGTACAACAGTGTCAACCCGTACTATCTGTCGGCGTCTGAATGAAAAGGGACTGTATCGTAGGAGACCCAGGAAGACCCCACTTCTTACCCGAGACATAAAAAAGCCAGGCTCTAGTTTGCCAAAACTTACCTGAGAAAGCCTAAAACGTTTTGGAAGAATGTTCTCTCTTTTTGGACAAAGGCATCAACATAGCGTTTACAGGAGAAAAAAAGAGCATTCAAAGAAAAGAACACGGTCCCTACAGTCAAACATGGCGGAGGTTCCCTGATGTTTTGGGGTTGCTTTGCTGCCTCTGGCACTGGACTGCTTGACCGTGTGCATGGCATTATGAAGTCTGAAGACTACCAACAAATTTTGCAGCATAATGTAGGGCCCAGTGTGAGAAAGCTGGGTCTCCCTCAGAGATCATGGGTCTTCCAGCAGGACAATGACCCAAAACATACTTCAAAAAGCACTAGAAAATGGTTTGAGAGAAAGCACTGGAGACTTCTAAGGGGGCTTCCATTGTAGGGGAACTCGCCACCTCTCATGGCAGCCTGTTCTATTCGTTGATCATTCTTACTGTCAAAAAGTATTTTCTAATTATGTATAAAATCTCTCCACCTTTCAACTCAAGAAATATTCACCCAATTCAGAGGACCGGGATCAAAGTACTGCTCAAAAGACACCCTCCAATGTATGAGGAAATGCAGGCATGTGTGTCCAAGAAATTCAACATAAGTTAGCCCACAAAAGTGGTGAAAATAAAGCAAAAATGTAAGCCAGTCCCTGATTGTAGCAAATTATTTGTGGTGGCCCATGCAATCTGAAAAATGTGCCACATTTAGTAAGAGTCACACATTGTTTTACACACTGTATTGTGACTCATAAACATATCCTGAGGCTGTAATTTGCACAGATATAATATCAATGTAGAGTAGCAGTAAGGAGGGCCCTGCGGTATCAATTCCTCCTGTGGGTCCCAGGCACTGCAGTCTGACATTGGCCTGAATAGTCTTAAGTTGGGGGCACTGGCTCTGATACAATAGTAGAGTAGTCAGGAATGGACAAAGAAGAGTGATCAAAAAGTGACAAGCCAGAAGATGAGATAGGAGCATAGTCTGTAATGAAGTCAAGGGTCAAATTACCAATGCAGGATTCGGAGTGTGCAATACAAAGTTCAGGATTGATGTCAATCATGAGTTAAATCTGGAGACAATAACACAAGAAACAATAGTCAAACAGGGTATGAACCTTAATCAGCATGCAAGACACAACAGAACACTAGAAAGGCCACCAGGCCGTATATTATCTTGGGGGGTTATTTGACTTAGCCGCCCAATGCCGCAATAGATCATCCGGTACAAAAGGTAACAAATGTAGACACAATTTAATGGTAATGTGAGGGTGTAAATATTATGAGGATACTATACATAGAACTTCTTCGTATGAATGTATTTTTACTATCACCTCCTGTATATTGATTTGTTTTCTGTGTCAAAGTCTCCATAAAAAATCTATTAGGAATTTAATATTATGCATTATCAAGAAAAATAATGTTCAGCAATTTTGGACTTATTGTGGTCTTCATCATGGACAACCGAAAACAGTAAAAAAATGTATCTTTTAAGTAGAGAAATTTTTTAAAATACTTGAAGTAATGTACCCTAAAGCCCATAATATATAGCCATAAATCTAAGAGATCAAAAATACATTGCCAAAATTATCATTTTTTAACTCCCACATTACATATCAAAATATTATGTAACAGTGTCAAACAATTGCCAAGAAATTATACTGCAGAATTTCCTATAGAAAACCTGTATCCATAGTGAGAGATCGAGACTTAAGTGTAATTGCAGATATGGTTTAACATTTCAAGATATATTGCTGTGCCTTTACATTGCATGCTATCTCCCTTTCAAGAAAGAGCTGATTACACACTTTTTGCTTGATGTCCATACAGTAAATTTGCAGCCCTTATAACTGTGATGTTTTATTTTCAGCCCTCATGCAGTTGTCCTGCCCTGTTACATCTTGACAAGTAAAACATTGCAACTAAATAATTTTGACAGATTCAATTTAAGACTCTTATGGTAACAAGAATGGCATGGAGACAAGTTGATCCTTTGCCAGTTGTAGGATGCCGATTGTGTTTCAAGATATTGGATCTTATCCAGTTCTATTTTGTTATTAAAGATACTCAAATTACCTTTACTTGGCAAACATACAACTGCTGTCTTCAGTTTACGTGTTTGTGGGTCAGAAGTTTTCCATGTCTCCATCCCTTCACTATTCATGCATCCCATATGTTAGCATTTAGGAAAAAGTGATGTTAAATAAAGTTTAACTTGTTCTTTACTTGACTAATGTTATTTTCATGCTTTGATTAAAGTGATAAAGAGAATTCTGTGCATATGTACACAAAAATCCCAATACAGTTTAAACCTGTTTCTACAAAAAATGCACAGGGGTTATAAGTAACCTCTAATGGTACTTTACACGCCGCTACCAAGGGTAGTAACAGGTAGGCACCGCACGTGCACGCGCGCGTTTTCAACGGTTCCTAACGGTACCTGATGCCGCAATTACACGCCACCACAAGGTGCTCTGCAGAAGGTATTTTCGTTCCCCGGAAGTGCCGACGGGTGCCGCAGGTTAACTTCTGTGGAGCACCTTCCTGATTTACACGCCGCTACCACAAGGGAATCTGGGCGTCATATTGTGCGCCGTAACTACATAGGCGTGACAGAGTTGTGTATTACGCGACGCTCGTACGGTGATTGGACAATGCAATAACATAATGATTGTCCAGCCAGCGCAGGAGGCTGCCTAATACATGACGCTATAGCAAATGTGTATTGTGACTGGTCAGCTCGTTAAATATGCGCCCTGTGCAGGGACAGCCAATGGGTACACAGTAGTCTCCACCAATGATAGCTGATGGGGCGTGGTATACATGACGCTCAAGCACGCCTCAGGTAAACTCAAATACCGTGCCTGTGCCCCGATTACACGCCGCCACCATAGGAGTTATACCTGCTTGTTTTTCAGCACAGCTGAAAGACAGGTATCCAAAGAGACAGGGAGGTACAACCTGAATTACACGCCGCCACTACGCAGTGTTTTGAAGGTAAAAAGTACAATTGTCTCCGACACCTGCCGGTTTCTACCTTTCGGTAGCGGCGTGTAAAGGTACCATTAGATTGCCAAATTAAAAAGAAATGTGACATTTGTCTTCTAATTGAAAAAAAAAACAGATGAGGTTGGGCACTGCTATCAGTCAAGTGCTTGCATCGGGATCTACAGACACTGCTGTTATGACTTCTAGAAGCGCGCTTATGCTCCTGGGTGCATACTCACAAAATATAGTCCATAATTATATAAATCAGAAGGAAAGAGTAGCACCCATTGGGTTTGTGGCACACATCTTTATTTCAGTAAGTTACACACATGTAAACGGGACAGCGTAGAGGATGGGAACTACGGCCATTTCACGCTGGGTTCACCTGTTGAAGCGCTAGACCAGCTTGAAACGTACATCATTCCCATCCTCCCTCATGTCTCCATTACATGTGTGTAACTTGCTGAAATAAAAAAGTTCACCAGCACTGGTGAGTGCTAGTTTTTCCTTCTTCTGATCAGGGGCGGAACTACACTGGTGCAGCTGGTGCAGCTGCACCAGGGCCCCGACCGGCTAGGGGGCCCCTTCAAGCCTGGAGGGGGTCCCCAGCCGACCCCCGCAAGCTCGCCGTCAAAGGAGAGGAGGGCCAGGCAAGGGTAGCAGAGAGCTTCCTGCTTCCCTTGCCAGATCCCGCCCCTCCCCTCCGGCTCCTACGAGCATCCGGCGCGGCTCTCCCAGCAGCACCAGGTGGGAGAGCGTGGTTCTCCCAGAAGCAGCGCGGCTCTCCCAGCAGCACCAGGTAAGAAGCTCTGCTCTCCCAGCACCGACCTCCCCCCCCGGTCCTCACCTGCACCAGGGCCCCCGGGGGTGACGGTCCGCCCCTGCTTCTGATGTATATAAAGTAGGGCTTTATGATAAAACTGGCTAAAGAGAAGGGTTCTTTACAGAAAAAAAAGTCACTTAACTCTTAAGATCCCTGACTGGCTACAAGGTCATTGGACAGATGGACCAGTTGCCATACTAGAGATATTTTTCTTATTTTAAATTCGAAATCACCAGGTTTGAAAAATGTTTCCCAAAAATTTGATTGGAACAAATTGATTCCCCATGAATTTCAATATTTCAAAGTCTTCAATTGCTTAGAAAAGACACTGGTAACACTCTGAGACCTCTTAGAAATGTATTGACCCCCTTTCAAGCTCTTTAACACAAGCAATGTTAAAGTGACCGTACCAAACAGGAAAATGGACGATAATCAACATTAGCCAACAGCCCATTTAATACAGCACACTGACAGACTTCTGTTTTAAAATGCAAAAAATCCAAAAAATTGGCCCTCTTAGGCTAGGGTCAGACTTGCGTCTCCACTCAAGAACTAGGTTTCTGATGGATTGGTCAGGCTTAGGGGCAGACACAAGTCTGACCCTAGCCTTAGATATCTGTGATCAAACAGATAATTTTTTGAAGAACATTGACTCAAACTAATGGTGTCACTGTAATGGTACTTTTAACACGCCACCACAGAGGGCAGCAACAGGCAGACACCGCACGTGCACGCGCGCATTTTCATCGGTGCCGAACGGTGCCTGATGCCGCATATACACGCAGCTACAAGGTGCTCCACAGAAGGTATTTTCGTTCCCTGGAAGTGCCGACGGGTGCCGCGGGTTACCTTCTGTGGAGCACCTTCCCTCATTTACATGCCGCCACCACAAGGCAATATGGGCGTACATATCGTGCGCCGCAAGGACATAGGCGTGCCATAGTTGTGTATTAAGCGACGCTCGTACGGTGATTGGACAATGCAATAGCATCATGATTGGCCAGCCAGCGCAGGAAGGCTGGCTAATACATGATGCTATTGCAAATGTGTAGTGTGACTGGTCAGCTTGTTAAATATGGCGCCCTATGCAGGGACAACCAATCGTAACGCAGGAGCTTCCACCAATGATCGCTGATGGGGCGTGGTACACATGCCGCCGTGGCACGCCCCAGGGATTACGCTAGGCCACACAAATACCTTGCCTTTGCCCCGATTACACGCCGCCACCATAGGGATTATGCCTGCTTGTTTTTGAGCACAGCTCTGACACAGGTGTCGGCAGACACAGGAAGGAAACTCCTTAATTACACGCCGCCACTTCACGGTGTTTTGAAGGCAAAAGGCACAATTGTGTCCGATGCCTGGCGGCTTCTACCTTTCGGTGGCGGCTTGTAAAGGTACCATAAGGGTTAAATGCACACTAAAGGCAAAGGAGCAAATGTTTCAGGTTCCCTCTAGTGGTCAAGAAAGGCTAGAGGAAAGTAATGGATAAATCCGTATAAGAGAACGCATTGATTAGCCTAATAGGTGAGTTTAGTATGACTGCGTGCTTAATATAGTACAACAACAATATGGTTAAAAGATAAGTAATCTATTACACGCAAGTAACACATGGCAAATAGAATCAATTACTTCATAGGCACTATAAGCCTATATAGTATTGTCATGGATCTGAACCATGTTGTGAAATAATCATAATGGCAATACTTACGTAACACACCTGTATGGCTGTAAAGCAGTCCAAATTAGGACTTTAAGAGGTTAAGCCATAGGCCACCAAAACCTAAAGCATAAGATGTGGTCAAAGAGATGCTATAAAGCTGTGATACAAAATAAAAAACCCCATGGTGAACGATTTACATTACCTTACGGGGAATTGCGAAACACTTGGGAAGCTGTGCGGTGCTTAGCGGTGGGCGCCACCATCTTAATATCATGTGACCGGAGAACGAGTGACGTAATCGCGTACGTGCGCATGCGCAGTGATACGGAGGCGGGCGTCAGGACAGCATCGGAGATTCCCGATCTGTGGCGAGGCTGTGAGTGACATCAGGGTCCTGGACAGAACCAGGAAGCCAGCGGAGCAAATGTGCATTTGCAGGGGGAGTGCAAATCATGACTCAGGAATCTAAAAACAGAGAATAATAACACTTGTTACCATTGAAAATATTACATATTATATGTGCATTGATGTAATATTTTCAATGGTAACAAGTGTTATTATCTTTTCAACTCCAATTATCCAACATTTGCCAAAAACAGCATCATGTGAATCTAGGTAGGTAAGTATATGCTAAAGCATGTGATATGATAATTGCAAGGCAAATTGAGAAAACGTCTGTGGTCGTGCCAGAGGTCATGCCAGCCTTCTGTGGCTGATACAATTTTCTGGGCCTTAATTTGACAATTCACCCAAATTGTTTGTATACAGTGGGACCTGTGAACTTAATAAAATTCAAGTAACATCCAGGACTTTACAGTGCTGCAACCTCCCTCGATGACTGAAATTGAGAGGGGAACAGCATTAATGTAGTTTCATACATTAAAGGACTGACCATTATGTTACCTATTATATGGACATTGCAATCCGGCAAACATACAATTGCTGCAGTTTGTGCAGCTGCATAGGGGCCCAAGAGGTAAAGGGGGGTATCTACATTTCCAAAGCGGGTAGAATTATGAATCATGGTGATCCATTGGACTGCAAAGGGCCCATACAGCCGCATCTCAAGGAATTAGAATATCATCAAAAAGTTAATTTTTTTTCAGGAATTCAATACAAAAAGTCAAACATATATATTATATAGAGTCATTACAAACAGAGTGATCTATTTTAAGTTCATATTTCTGTAAATGTTGATGTTACAGCTAATTAAAGCCCAAAGTTCACTGTCTCAGAAAACTAAAGTAGGGAGGATGAAGGGGTATAAACCACACTGTCAATTCATGAGAATCAAAGGTAATTCATATTGATTTATGTCAAACGCGTTCAGAGCTATTAATATGCCTGATAAATGGTCAACTATTTTCTGGAGGAAGGCAGGACCCTGAAATGTACTGATAATAAATCAATATTATTTGCATCCTTGATGTCTCATGGAAGTACCATTGTGATTCTTAAACTTTAGCTCCCTACTATATGAAAATGCTGGACTGCAGCAGTGTTGACTGCTCATTTATAGTTGGATGTGACTCACACCCACACAAGGATGAAGCTTCTGGTACCTATATTTAGGTAATATTTTATCTCTCAGACTCTTCATTCTGCCTACTTTAATTTTCTGAGATAATGACTGTTGCATTTTCCTTGGCTGTAAGCTATAATCATCAACATTAACAAAAATAAACACTTGAAATTAATCACCCTGTTTGTAATGACTCTATATAATATACAGTATGCGTTTCATTTTATGTATTGAATTACCGAAATAAATTAACTTTTTGATAATATTCTAATTCTTTGAGATGCACCTGTATACTTTTCTGGCACAAGGACTCCCTTTTATCTATATCCACCAGTGATTGCATAAACAATTACAAGCGCTTCACTTAGGAAAGTCTGCATTGACAGGTCTCTTTCACTGCCGCAATTAATGTTTACCTATTAAGCCATGGTCTGTCATGGTCTGTGCACTCCTGATACTTCTCAAGATTTTTCATAGTAGTATATTGGAAGTTATTCAATAATCATGTTTGAAATTAATTATACAGATGTATCAAAGGTTATCATTAGTCACAAACCACCATCTTGATAACTTAGAAGGTTATGTTACTTAGAAAGAGTAAGATAACCTTAACATTGCACAAGCCCTTGAATGATGTCAAGTTAGGTGTCTACTTACCCTTTTTATGCCATGATATTCCAGTATGTAGAAGCTGGAAGGAAGGAGTTAATATGCGCTACCATGTAAGACAGAAAAAACCTGGAGTGTGATTTAATCTTGACGCATTTTGAAGTACAGATCCCTCCTTTAGGACAATCACAATCAATTGTGGATGAAGGAGGTATCTTTACTCCATAACACGTCAACATTAAATCACATTTCAGGATTATTTCTTATTCTATCTTTCTCAGCTGTGAGATCGCTGATTGTGACAAACCATTCTGGACCATTTTTTCATCGACGGGTTCCCGCTGGGAACGCTGCATCGGTGTGTTTGACAGGGACAACGACCAACGATCTCAATACTACGCCCGAGAGTGACAGGAACCCAAGAACTGCCGTATCGTTCCATATCGTTGTTGCATCGCTGGTGAGATTTGACTGATTGACATCTCACCAGCGACCACGCAGCAACGCACCCGCGATCCTTACCAGGTAATATCGTTGTCGGGATCGCTGGAGCGTCACTGCGTGTAACAGGGCCCTTCCTACAAGCTTCTACACTCTGGTCAATGTGGGGCTGCTGTCCATTCAGTCGTTGTGACTTTAACTTTCTATTAAAAATAACTTACTTTCTATTAAAGTCTTTAATTCCCTTGCAATCTAAATTACAATCTATAAGGTTACCACTAAAGGTTGAGAATCAAGGAATACAGGAAAGCGTAGATTCATTGTGACAGTAATAAAACATTGCCCCCACTTACTATATGCCATATTTTTTATTAGTGTCTTCTTATTTACATAGCAAAGGGACCAACCAAGACTGTAAATTAGCTGGCTTCATTAGCTGACTCCCTGTCACATTTGGAGAGCCCCTGATGTGCCTAAACAGTGGAACACCCCACAAGTGACCCCAGTTTGGAAACTAGACCCAAAATTAATTTATCTACAATGTGGGGAGCACTTTGAACCTCCATGTGCTTCACAGAATTTTATAAGGTTGAGCCGTGAAAATGAAAAAATACTTTTCTTCCCCAAAAATGTTCTTTTAGTCTCAATTTGTTTCATTTTCACAGGGGCAACAGGTTAAAATAGATTCCAAAATGTGTTGGGTGATTTGTCCTGAGTTCACTGATACCTCATATGTGATCAAAATCCAATGTTTGGGTGCATAGCAGGGCTCTGAAGGGAAGGAGCAACATTTGATGTTGCAAGCAGAAAATTTGCTGAAATCACTAGCGGACACCAGGTCACGTTTGGAGAGCACCTGATATGCCTAAACAGTGGAGCTCCCCCACAAGGAGCCACATTTCGGAAACTAGATTTCCCCCCAAGAAACTTATCTAGATGTGAGGTGAGCACTTTGAACTCACAGGTGCTTCATACACTGAGCCGTGAAAATGAAAAAGTAATTTTTTCCCCAAAAATGTTCCTTTAGCCTAATTTTTTTCATTTTCACAATGGTAAGAGGATAAAATGGGCCATAAAATTTGTTGGCCAATTTTTCCTGAGGGCACTGATACCCCATATGTGGTGGAAAACTACTGTTTGGGCATACATAAGAGCTCGGGAGGAAGGAGCGACATTTTGGAGCGCAGATTTTGATGAAATGATCTGCGAGTGTCATGTCATGTTTGGTCACCCTTCATGTATAGGAAAAGAAAAAAGAAGCATGTATACAAGACCGGGATCAGGGAAATAAAGGAAACTCCAATAGGAAATCAAAAAATTATTATATATCATTTATTGTACACCATATGAAAAAACAGAGACCAACAAACATTTAAAAACAATTAAAAAGGTGGAACACCCACCAACAGAGACAACAGTCTTGTGATATAAATCAGAACGAACCACACAGGAATATAGTGGGCATATCAACCAATATGCATAAGTGGATGATGGGAGACCCGGTTATAAATAGAAATCCAGTATTACTCAGTAAACCTTTATCCATAGAAAGATACTGCATGAGGGAATCAAAATACAGAGCATGAATAAGTACGGTACATCTGTCAATATTCAAAACAGAGCGCACCTAGATAGTAGGGAAAGACCATAAGTATATGGATCAATGTGATGATCAATCAGGTCACAAACCTGAAACACCAAGGCTTATCTAGCCAATAGCTACGGTACTATATAAGATGCAACAATAATGCTCATATGGATTTGGTCCCTACAAATGAAAAACGAGCAGTGTATAACTGTCAGAGATAAAGGCATAAGCCAGCAAAACCTGGAATAAGAAGAGAAAAAAAAGGAAATGAATATATAGATTAATGTATAAAAGGACTGTTGGTGCACATGCAGTGCAGCCACATCCTGAATATAGTTACCGGCATCCCATCACCCCCAAGACCTGAGGCTCAGATGCCCGACACCCTACACGTGTCGCCGCCTATGAGACGGCTTCCTAAGGGGTGGGAACTGTTAGTGCCCTGTTTACAAGCTTATTTTATATACTGGTGATAGAAGATAATATCGCCCACCTGTACACTGTATCTCGGTCCGCACCGCGAGACCGGAAGTGAAGGGGCAGAAGTAGAGAGAGCGTGGTGATGCATGATATGCACTATATTCATGTGTGGTTCGTTCTGATTTATATCACAAGACTGTTGTCTCTGTTGGTGGGTGTTCCACCTTTTTAATTGTTTTTAAATGTTTGTTGGTCTCTGTTTTTTCATATGGTGTACAATAAATGATATATAATAATTTTTTTGATTTCCTATTGGAGTTTCCTTTATTTCCCTGATCCCGGTCTTGTATACATGCTTCTTTTTTCTTTTCCCATACATGATTCATTTTTGGCATGTGACTGGTGGATCATTTGACTGTGCCCCCTAATCTCTTTGTCCGATAATGTTTGGTCACCCTTCATGTACCTAAACAATAAAATTTCCCCACAAGTCTTCCCATTCTGTAAACTAGACCCCCAAAGGAATTTATCTAGATGTGTAATGAGCTTCTTCAACCCATAGGTGCATCACACCTAAAGTACACCATCCGTTAACGCATATGCATTTTTGGACTTTGGAAAAAAATGACAAAAATTACCCCACAAACGGATCCAAGGCAAAACGGCTGCCATGTGTGACCCTGGCCAATGTATTATAACATAGTGGTGCCTTATCCTTTTACATAGCTTTTTTTTGCATAACAACATTATATCTACTGACCTACACTTTTCTAAAGCATTAATGAGCCTGAGTTTGCTTACCTTATAGAGGTTTTAACAAAATCTAAAGAAGCCTTTATATGACCAATGAACGAGTTGTTCTTTAATCAGCTTACATTTTAAAGAAGACTTTGTTACATAGTGACCCAATGGAAAAGCCTTGAGGACTGCTTTGCGAGTCACTGGTGTAAATGATCGATTAAAGAAAGACAAACAGGTCAGTATTAACAGTTGAAATAACCGGAGGAGAATTTGGCTGCTGTTTCGTCCTTGTTAATTATTATTCAGCCATTCAAAGAATACAATACAAGCATTCATCAGTGGCCGGGCCATATTTGTGCAGAATACTTTTACAGTTATGGAAATTTTAGCTTGGATTTATACAGTTTTTATCCTTCAGAATGCTTTAGTCTCCTTAAAGTCAAAACACTAAATTTACAATGATACTCAAAGCTGGATGAAGCATTTAAGTAAGCCAGATTTTAGAAAAGTGATTTTATTTGGGTAATGCCAAATTCAGCTTTGGGCTCACTCACAAGAGCGTATAACACTGCCAAGTGCTATTCCATGATTTATCAAATAGCACTTGTCCCAGTATTATGTATCCTGTATGATATATATGCAGATACAGACCACAATCGAGAAGATGGAAAAATTAAGTTCCCCATCTTCACCTCACATGTGGGAGAATGGGATCACAGCAAACTGACGCTCAGCTTACACTCAGATAAGAGTTTGAGCTGAGTGTTATTAACATAATGATGCTTATTCTCTCATGAGTATATGCCCATGTAAGCCCTTAAATGGGTTGTCTAGGAATCATTTGTAATTACCCATAGGCTTACAGGTGATGGCAATAACAAACACAAGAATACTCTTCCTCACCAATGACTCAGCTCCAGTCTTTGTTGTCATGATGCAGCTGTGACACCATGACTACAGCTCATATGATCACTGTAGCCAATCACTGGCCTCAGCAGCACATGGAATCTTTATCAGCAGAGTTGCTGAGCCCAGTGATTGGCTGCAGACAACAACCCCTTTAAAGTGTAAATGTCATTTCATTGAAAAAAAAAAAAAAAAAAAATATTGCACTGGTTGTTAATGATTGGTTACATAGGAGCTAAGATAATGCTTTTTTGTGCCATAGACTTATTTTCACACATTTTTCTGTGTTCTTTTAAACACTGCATTTTATGACTGTGTGGGCATGGCCAGCTTTTGCCAGCTTTGTGTGTGTATTTCACAGCTTCTGAGAGCAGGTTGATAGTGAGCTGTGTGGAGAGCAAGCATACAAGGGGTTAACAGAGATCCTGACTGAGCTGTGTGGAGCCAGATGACAGATTAGAAGCTTGTGCCAAGGAAAAAGGTGTTTATACTAATCCTGAGATTCTGACACTGCTTAGCAACTGTTGAGATAATCTGATACATTGTTTCCATATGAGCTGCAGTCAGCAGTGTAAGCAACACCCCCTTTCCCTTATATGATTACATGCTCATATACAGTGTGAAGATCTGACTGATAATGAACATATGCCTGCTGCACACACAGTCTAGTGGGGACACCTCGTGGAAGGTTTAGGAATGGTTTTCAACAAGAATTTTCTGATGAAGTACAAGGTGGGCCATTTATATGGATGCACCTCAATAAAATGAGAACGATTGGTGATATCAACTTCCTGTTTGTGGCACCAGGGGCGGACTGGCCCACCGGAGGATTGGGAGAATCCCTGGTGGGCCCCGAGATGTGAAAGCCATGCCCTATGCCGATATGATTAGCGATGGCTGTGCCCCCTCTGCAGCAGCAAAGCAGGGAGAGCGATCTCCCTGCTCTGCCTGCTGCCGCCACTGTGTGGCACATTACTATATGGGAGGAAGAAAACTTTTCCAGATGGATGGTGACCATGGCGGCTATTTTGAAGGTGGCCATTTTGGATCCAACTTTATTTTTTTCAATAGGAAGAGGGCCATGTGACACATCAATCTGATTGAGAATTGCATAATAAAAACAATGGTGTGCTTGGTTTTAACATAACTTTATTCTTTCATGAGTTATTTACAAGTTTATGACCACTTATAAAATGTGTTCAAAGTGCTGCCCATTCACAGCACAGACAATTGCCTTCAGATGATTGATGAGGCAAACATTTTTGTGAATGGTGAAGTTAACAAACAAAACCACCGCTATTGGTCTGACACTAACCCACAGTGGATAGATCTCTCCAAGACTGTTGGAACACAAAAATTCATGGTATGGCGTGGTATATGGGGTACAAAGATAGTGGGGCCATTCTTCATCAATGGAAACCTCAATGCCACTGGATATCTGAATCATGTAGCGATTTCAGTTATCCATATATGAGGAGAATGTTCCTCCAACACAGAACTCTCACACACTGCTCATGTTGCATGTCGGACATAATTCTGGCACGCACCTCAGAGAGATTAAAGAGCCCATGGTCTCAAAATGAGCAGAGTGGCCGTGGGCCAGATCAGATCACTTGGCCGGCCGGATCTGGCCTGGGGGCCGGACGTTCCCCACCCCTGACTTAAAGGCAGTTCTTTATTCCCTTAGGCCCCTTTCACATCAGCGTCTTTTTCAAATCGCGGCAGATGCGGTGAAAAAACCGCATCTGCCGCGATTACCGCATACCGGCTGCACTTGCGGCACGGTTGCGGCACGGTTGTGGCAAGCCCCATACAATATATAGGCGGACTTGCGGCAGGTGCGGCAAGTGCGGTTTTGGCACTTGCAGCAGGTGCGGCTGCGAAAAAACCGCGGCTGACCGCGGATTTTTTTCGCGGCCGCACCTGCTGCAAGTGCCAAAACCGCACTTGCCGCACCTGCCGCAAGTCCGCCTAAACATTGTATGGGGCTTGCCGCAACCATGCCGCAAGTACAGCCGGTATGCGGTAATCGCGGCAGATGCAGTTTTTTCACCGCATCTGCCGCGATTTAAGAAAAAAACGCTGATGTGAAAGGAGCCTTATAGGTGCATGACAAAATTTGTAAAGGTCGCACTGCTGAGGTGTTTCTCTGGGTATGTGTGATGTCATTCCTGACAAATGTTTCCTACTCAGGCCGTGTATCCTCAAGTCACATAGGCCCCCCAGATTGAAAGCAACAGCAATGAATGATAGAGTCTATTTTATAAAAAATAAACTGAACTTTTATATTGGAGCAGGTGAAACATATCTGCAGTAAGTAGCAGGTACAAAGCTTGGTTTTCACATATTCTGTTTCACAAATAAGCATAGAAATAACAGTCGCACTTGGACTAAGGGGAATGTCTAGCTACCATGTGTGACAGTGACACACGGACCGTTGATGTCTGGGCACACAACACAAAACAGACGTGGAGACACCAGGGGGACCTCCTGGTCACGCCGGGTAGTGATTGCAGCAGCAAGGTGGGGAAGAGTGGATCCACAGAGACTGCCGACCTGTCGGCCAGCTGTCTAGGAACGCCCACACATCTGTCGACACAGAGGTTTATAAATCGCTTTCCTCCACATTTATAATTCACTATTAGCTTAGGGATGGTTAGAAATGTAGTAGGAAGCTGCAGAGACAAGTAGTGATAGGTTAGGCCGGCTTCACACCATGGTGAATCCGATCCGGGGCGGTCAGGGGTGAACCTGACAGCCCCGGACTGGATCTGGACACAGAACCAAAGGACCAATTATGCCCTCCGGCCCGGTAAGCAGCCGAATGGCTCATTTGCAGCCGCAGCTGCTGATAATTCAGGACCGTGGCTCGCGGGGAGTGAGCCGCGGTCCTGAATTGTCAGCAGGGGATAGCATCCGGCTTCTGGGTGCGGCTCTGGTGCGATCCGGCGCCATAGACCTCCGCATTAGGGGGCGCCGGATCACACAGGACCGGGAGGATCCGGGAGCATTGGGGAGGATCAGCTTTTTTCCCCCGGACACAAAGATGGTGCATGCAGCATTTTTGTGTCCAGGAGAAAAATCTGAATCCTCCCGGACAGATGGAAGCCCGATGGCAGATAGCTGCAATCCGGCTCCATCCGGCCCAATAGTATTGGTTCACCCCTGACAGCCTGGATCAGATTTCACCGTGGTGTAAAGCTGGCCTTAGGGGGTCTACTCTAAACTAGGTGTCAGGTTACCTTTAATGTAACTACTTAATAAAATCATTAACACTTTCATAAATGCCTATGACCACTGAGGCCAATAATAAGCTGCAGGAACTATGTGATTGATGGGGGGGTATCATCGCTTTCAACACTGGCAAGGTTAAGCAGATTTTTCACATAGGATTGACAATGGTGCTGGTGGGAGCAATAGATAATCTTGACAGTAGTAGAGCGATTTAAAAACAGGTAAACCCCTTTAAAAAGGTAAAAAAAAAAGAAAGAAAATTAAAAAGAGAGGAAGGTAATCTTGCAGACGTTTTCAGAGTAATGTGATTTTAATTAAGCACATTTTCTACAATGCATAGTAAATTGTAATGCTTTTTTCAGTTTAAGATTTAGAGTGATAATTTACCCTATTTTGAACTAAATTGTTGGTCATGGTTTAGACTTAAATGTATTTATAAACTTTTGTGATAAATCAATGGGGATATACAGTAAATATGCATCAAACAAAACCTAAAAGGTTTCATATTCAATCCATTAAATAACACACAGTAGGATGTTTCCTACATAAAAAGCATACATCTTTGTGTGGGAAAGACTCATGACAATCCTGACAAGCCCCTCAGGAATAGTCTCACAACTTTCTAACTCGAATGCTACATCTGCTTAGTTAAACAGTGAACCATCTTCGATTCCCATACTGATATGTGACCAGCCAGATCTGGGAAAGGCAGAGAAAATGTGGAAAACTAGGTAAAAACTCCCTATGGGAAGGATGGTGATATTTAGTAATGAAATACAGATACCAAAAACTACATTAGAATAAAAAAAGTGATTTTATTATACATACCATCATAAAAATTGTATGAAAAACACAGAAAACAGAGTGCGGGGGTCGGATGGTATGGAACACAATACATATGACAGAGGATTGGAATGTTACAGCAGTAGATTGGTTACATATAATGAATTGCACATTGCCTAAATGCGTAAAACATAGAATCACCAAGTATCCAAACAGCAAAGTGACAAGGCCATATACTGTACCAATCTATTATATAATTGCGAATGGCTTTTTTGCCCCCGGCGTGGTCATGTGGATACGCGCGAAGCATTGGCCGCGAAGCATTGGCCGCGAAGCGGCCATTGCGAGCCAGAGACTCGACGTACTAGAATCCCGATGCATGTGCATCGGGCTCCCAGCTAGTAAACTATAATCACTAACCAGCAGGATTTCTGCACCTTGATGAATGTTTCACTTACATTTCAACCAAAAGAAATAGTTCTCTGCGTACCAATGTAAGTTTTGCTTGTACTTCCACCTAGGGGACCCCTCTCTACACTGTGTCATGCCTTTTACTTGAAGCCCTCTGCACCCTGATGTACATTTTGGTTGTGCTTAGTGATAAGCGAGCATGCTCGGCAGTACTCTGTACTACAGATTCTCAGCTAGCACCGAGTACCACTAAGGTGCTCGGGCACAGGCTCACGTCCCCCTTCCCTTCATGTGGGCGCTCTTTACAGAGCCAGCCCACATGCAGGGATTGGCTATCACACACTGTAATGCCGCAGCCATGTTGGTTGTGGCATTACAGTGATTGGCTGGCCGCACAGCGTCATCAGGTCTTTATAAGACCTGACGTTGCCGTGCTCGTCACTCTGCTGTATAGTGTCAGTGAGTGTAGGGAGAGATGCTGCTGAGTGAGGGGCAGATTTGGGGCCTTTTAAGTAGAGTAGGTGCTGGGTTCCAAAATCCATCTAAACAGCAGTCCTTTTGAGGACTAATCTACCTGTATACAGTCAGGCAGGGAGGCAGGGTATATAGGAAACCGGTGTTCCAGTATACCATTCAGCAGCACATCTGGGGCTGGTGTTGTAGCACCCCAGGGTATGGGAACTCGGATGTCTGGGCCTCTTTCTCTCCAAATGGGGAATGTCGCAGGTGACCTGACCAGATCCGTGGCCCCGGGGACAACCTAAAAGAAGGTTTTTTTTTACACGAGATTAAAGTCTTTGTCTCTTGACGTCACCTGTAGTACCTGGTGACTAGACACCAGCACCGCCACAGTCTTCCGGAGGGTGGTGGTATTGCGGCTAGGGTGGAGTAGCTCCCAACAGGTAGAGCTAGACCTCTGGGGCAGTGATGATTGTGAGGAATGGAGCAGGGGTTTGGTCAGGTTGTGGATTAACGGGATAGTCTCTGTGGGTAACGGGGACAGGGGTTGAAGAACGCACACACGCTGTTGAATGTCTCTTTACCTTTTACTGGTGATATAGCAGGTAAAAGTCCAGAACACTGTTGGGTGACCAGGAATCACAGTTGAATCTCCACAGCAAGTGGGTGTAAGGCCTCCATGTCCTCTTTTCCCCGTGTTGAAGCCCTTACCCGTGTAGAACTTGGCTGGCCTCCGCTACTCTCTCTCTCTCTTTACCTGCACTGTCAACAGGACACCTCTGATGACTACCGCCGTTTCTCTCTCCACGGTGTCTGGCTCCCTGGATGGTGATAAAGCAGGTGATCGGGTGACTGGAGTCTCCACGATTTGCCGGGGTTCTCTGCTGGGCGTGTAGCTTTCCTGCAAAGGCGGACCCCGGTGTCCGGTGTGTTGTCTGGGCGAACCTATTCTGACTCCTCGGTTCTCACTTTTCTTCCTCTTTTCTCTCCTTGCCTTCCGTCCCCACTCTTGGGCCTGGTAGGACTGCTCAAAGGCTGTTCAGGGTCACCGGTTCGGGCCTAACACGGCACCGATCACGAGGACGTATTCACAGCTCTCCTAGCGTCTGCACACTCTGACTAACTCCTCCCCAGCATCAGTATTTATAGGGGATCTTGCCTTAGGGCAGCAAGTTGAGCTCCCCCTACTGTACTGTAGTGGTTGTACTGGTGTACCTGCTGTGGATATTCATCTGTCTTCTAGGAAGGCCTGTGGGTACCTGTGGATGCAGGGCGTCACAGTGTACAGGCTTGAAATATCATCTAGCTATCCAAAAACAGTCCTTCTAAGGATTAGTTTAGCTCTTTATAGGCAGGAGGGGTATATAGTGCAGTACGGTGATCAGAAGCTGTATACCACTCACAACTGGAGCTGGTGTCAAAGCTTTTATTATTCTCTCAGCTATAGTATCCATCTAAAAACCATTCCTTCTACGGCTAATTTAGCTGTATACAGGCAGGGGATATAGCACACTTTTAAAAAGCAAATATCACACAGTTTAAAATGTATAAGGCCAGTGGCAAGGGATGAGGGACGATGGTGATCAAGGGTGATGGTGCATATAGAGGTCGAGGCCGTGGGCAAGCTAGAATTGTGCCAAAACAAACATCCACATCTTCTTGCCCGACCTTCCTGTCCAAATTCCTAGGCACTGATATACAGCTCAACATCGTTCCCGACATTATTCAAAGTGACGTGTGGAACGATGTTGAAACAACATCGTTATTGCGTTGTTGCGTGTAAATGAACAATTCAACAATGGTAGTTGGTCAAGTCGGAGTTGACAGGTTTTTCAACATGTTCAAAAACTAGACAACTTCAACTCAACCAACCTTCTGCCTCGTTCTTTGTGACACCATGATGAACGATCTCCCAGTGGCATAGCCTATGCTAAGAGATGGTAACCATGGTACACATCGGGTTACTAAGCGTCATGCAGCGCTTATTAACCCGATGTGTACCTTGGTCACCAGCATTCTCGCTGGTCGCTGATCGCTGGTGAGTCTGCCTGTGTGACAGCTCACCAGCGATCAGAACGATGTTGTTAGCAATCGCGCGTGCATGAGATCGCTAACAACATCGTTAACAAGATATAACCGTGTAACGAGGCCTTTAAACCCTGAGCAGTGTCAAAAAGTTGTTAGTTGGATAGTGGATAATGCTTCCAGTCAGTTTGCCACCACCACAACCACCCTGTCTTCCACACGGTCAAGTCTCAGTAGCCGTGAGTCTGGATGGCATATTCCTTAACCTGATCCTACTTCCTCCCACTATGCCAAGTGAGATCCCACACTTGGACACTCTGGAGAGCTGTTCAGTATGACATTGATAGATTCGGGCCTCTCGCCTGCTCCACTTGAAATGGGGCATGAGGAGATCGTACGTAGCGATGCCCAAATATTTGAGCAGCCGTAGTCGCACAAAGGCGATGGTGAGAAAGTGTCACAAGAGGTGGACGATGATGATACACAATTTCCAGAAAGTCAGGAGGAGAACCATGGTGCGGATGTGGAAGACAACGTGGTGGATGATCCAGTAACTGACCCAACCTGGCAGGAGGACATGCAGAGCGAGAACAGCTGCGCACAGGGGGAGGTGTAGCACCACAACAGGCAGGAAGAAGCAGTGTAGTGGCCGCAGACAGAAGGCGGGCAACTGTTTCCCGTAACACCAACACGACGGAAGTTGCCAGTAAAACTCTTAGGTCTTCCCGAGTCTGGCTGTTTTTAATGAGTCTGCTGATATTTCCAAAAAGCCATTTGCATCACCTGCCATGACAGCATCAGCAGGGGTGGCAAAACTACCAGCCTGACCACCACCAGCATGATCAAGCACATGGCAGCAAATCACCCAACTTTGTGAGCAGTGTCTGAGGGTGACCAGACTGATTCTTTCTCTGCTGTGCGTGCAATCCAATCCCCTGACCATAGTGCATCTGAAGATGCCTCCTGTCCTGCACCTGTCATTGCACAATTAGACATACCACCATCAGGAATCACATCCTTGTCCCAGCGCAGCATTCAGTTATCCATTCCTCAGTCCTTGGAACTCAAGCACAAATTTGCAGCCAACCACCCACAGGCCACACTACTCAATTCGCACATTTCGCGACTGCTTGGACTGGAAATGTTGCCTTTTAGGCTAGTGGAGATGGAAGCATTCCGCAACCTGATGGCGGCAGCCTTCCCTGGTTACTCGGTCCCCAGTCGCCACTATTTCTCCCGGTGTGCCGTCCTCGCATTACACAAGCATGTGT
>JARQOC010000005.1:454483052-454493375 GCA_033576535.1 Allobates femoralis | reverse complement strand
TGTTCAAAGTTTTTATTGGTTTTACAAGATAAAGGATTGTGTTACAACCATATAACATTACAATCAATTTGACAGATTTACAAAGAAGTTTTGTTCTTTTTAACACCATTAGAGAATCAGATTTGAATGTTAGTCTATATCCAATAATAGAAATTACAATAGTATCGAATTTGTAAAGTTAATCTGTTTGAATTATTACGAGAAAAAAAAAAAAAAAAAAAAAAAAAAAAATCATTTCTAAGTGGAATAAAGTAATTTTCAAATTCAAAGAATTCTTAATAAGTTCTAATAACAACTAATAAACTTGTTTGGCGTTATTTGTGGAATTATAATTCATCACAGTCTTTTAACAAATGCCATAGGCCAGGTCAGTGTCGGTTGTGGGGCGAAAGGCGCACCACTGACATTGATTCTGAGGGCCAACTGTTTAGCTACTAGAAAAATTGCCTCACTCTTTTTCAAAAATTTCCCTATATATCTTTATAATAATAACTGCAGAGTTTTTAAAATGTTAAAATTATTAAAGGGATATTTATTTTGTATGTAAATGTTTTATTAGGTGTACTGTGCCAACAATTTGTCATGTAGGATCATGAGGGGCCCACTCCTGCACAGCGGTCTGCTGAGGAATTGATGTGCTTGGTATTAGTTGTAGATTATTTCTAAAATGGATATGGGATTCCAAAAGTTCTTTAACAACTTTTTTGAATTGTATGAGTTTTTTTTGTATTTTACATAAACTAACTTTTTGTTATTTTTACTAAACATTTTAGTGTTGTTTACAAAGAAATTTATTTTACACCATTTCTATAATGTTAGGATGTGAACAAGATCCAGAGGTGTAACAAAAGTATTCAGTACTTGGGGGCGAAACACATTTAAGAGTGGGCCGTGACCTAAGTGACTATGTTTACATCAACAGCGAGTGTAGGGGAACTTCAGCAGATGTCCAAGCTGTTGCTGAAAATAAATCACTAGACAAAAACTAGACCAACATGACAGCTGCTTTCAGACACAACTCATCTGCAGTGGGTATAATAAGAGATGCATTTGACTTCTTATACTTCCATTATCATTCCTTACTCTTCCCAACCTCCATACACTCCTCATCCTACCGATAGCCTATCGATAAGAGTGCTGTGGCCATATTTTCCCCTGTTACTGAATCTGGAGGACCACAAAAAAGGGGCTCCTCTTGTTGTCCTGCATCATAATGCCTGACACTGTCCCCTCTACAAAGTAAAATGCTTCTTTTGTGCCCTTTAGATGATAAAATTGCCCCATAGAATATGTTAAAGCCCTCTGCAAGTGCCCAAGCAAACTGTACCTACATTTTGGTTCTTAAGTGCACAGTTAACATTCATAATGTCCACTGAGTCTTCCCATGTATAGTAACAATTTTCCTTGAGTCCCTTACTTATACCAATTGGTCTCCTGAGTCCCCCAATGTATAATAAGAATGTTAATTGAGTACATGCACGTACTGTGATAGTGTCCTCTGAGTCCCTCTGATGTACAGTAATAATATCATCTGAGTAGGGATGGGCAAGCCCAAACAGTAACATTCGAGGTTTGCACAGGACACCTAATGTCCGGTATCTAACTGGACGTCCGTGTTACTGTTTGGGTTTGGCACCTGAATAAACCTTCTTGAAAGGCTGTCCATCTTCTGTGTTTCCTGGAAGATAAGACTGCAGTCAGACTCTTTTTCTGGGCCGCTCATTAAACCACATAAACATTACCTGTTTTTCCCACCCACTCTCTATGCCAGAGCCTGTGATTGGTTGCAGTCAGTCAGCTATCTTCCTGCAATCCTCACACTGGCTTTCTGCTTTTCTCTCTTGAGCATGACAGCTGCAAGTGTACTGTAAAAATAAATACATCATCTAAAAAAACTGTGTATGGGTAACTCCTGACTTTTCCAAACCAGTGCAGGTAAAGCTGAATCTGTTATCAGGTTTGGATGGTTCTTGGTTACTGGCCCACCCCAGCCACAAAATACCAGCCCACAGCCACCCCAGAGGAGCCAGGTAAAGCACCAGAATTGGCACATCTATTGTTATGTGCCAAATTCTGGAGTGGCTGCCTGCTCGTATTTTTTGGCTGGAATGGGCCAGTAACCATAAACAGTCCAAGCCTGATAATATCAGCCATCTGTGCAAGTTGGGAAAAACAGGGGAGAATCAATTATCTATTTTTACTTAACACCTAAGTTAAAGAAGTCAGCCGTGGGCTGATTGGTATGATGACAATGAATATATGGGGAACCGGGGCACCTGATCTGCCCCTGAAGCTAGGGAGCCCTGAACTTTCCTTATCTCAGAGCTGCTCCTGATTGCAGAGAGGCCTGAGTCTCAATTCCTGGCTCTGCTCTTGTCCAGCCCTGAACTGATTCCTACCCCCCCCCCCCTTCCTTGCCGGAGCAAGAGAGTAATGAACAATGCATGCACACACAAAGGTAAGGGCAATAAGAGTTGCTGGAGGAAAAATAAGAACATGTTCAAAGCTATCGAACAACCGGGAAGAATTTCAACAATTGCACCAGGAATATAGCAGAATTTTCTTCAGAACGTCTGAGACACCCGAGCTAATAGACCAACATAGGACTAACTATAGGTGGCCTAGTTAGAAGGATTCCACCAGCATAAATAGGAGAAGAGCTGATGTGATAGGACTCCCCACAATATGCGATACGAGGAGCAAACAGACAGCAGGGAGTAACTCTTGCTAGCCTGTCTGTGAATCAGCACACAGCCAGTTGACACCTGAGTCTGCCTGCATTGATTCTAGACACCAAATAAATCATTGGTCAGAGGGTCAGATTCTGCAATCTGAACAGAGTTCCACGTCCCCATGACTGTCAGCAAAGTTTGTGCAAAACTCAATGTGACACTGATATTATCAGACAGGGAAGGCCCATTGATATTGGCCCATTCTCAGCCTGGTATCCGATCCCAATTGATGACTTTACCTTGTCTGGTTAAGCAAAAATGACATTTTTTTAACTTGTATATTTCTTTTTACACTACCCTTGCAGCTGTCGTGCTTGGGTTAGGTGTGCAGACAGCCAGTGTGAGGATTGCAGGAGTACAACTGACTGACTGCAACCAATCACAGATGCTAGCACAGAGGGTGGGCAGGGAAAGCAGGGAATATTCTTGTAGTTTCACGAGTTTGCCAGAAAAGTGTCTGACTGCTATCTTAGCTTTCAGGAAATGCGGTATATATAATTGTCCCGCTCTTACCCTCATTTTGCTTCCTTTTACAGTTCCTTAGCTATTACTACCATATGACCATTTTACAGCCATTTTACAGTAATAAAGTTATATTTACTTATATAGGGATCGGGTCAAGTTTTGGTCAAGTCTAGGTCCTTAACTGTACTTTTTTTTTAAAGTCCAGCTGAACCAAGCGGACCCCAACTTCCATGGGTCCACTCACCTCTACACCTGAGTCCCTAACGACCAGCTATACACAGTATGATGAGCCCACGGCTTTCCTCTACACAGCATAATGGGCCTACAATGCTCCTAAACACAGCATTATGGGTCCAAAGGCCACCTACACATAGTATTATAGGTTCACATAACATTAAAGCAGTAAGATGTCCCCCCAAAACTCCCTATACTCCATATTGGGGTCCCACAGTTCTTCAAATACAATATAATATTTCCCAAATCTTCTTATATATGTGTGGCGCCCCGGGGTCCGGTAAACACATTACAAGCTTGGAGGCAAGGAATCCAACAGGTGAAGCACACATATAACATGTCCCAACCTGGGCCTGCAGGGGGTGCTCTAATAGCTGAGGTCAGGTCAGTTGCTGATATCAGTAGAGGTCCCCTAGATATGCAGGTGCAGGGGGCGGAGCTAGTCAGTTCCTGTCAGGAGAGCTGAGGTGACAGTTGAGCAGAGCAGAAGGAGGAGAGGAAAGTGATCTTGGGTACAGGAGCCATGTTAGGCCGGTCCAAGGACACTGACAGTGTGTGGAGCCCATAGCGAGGACCTGATGAGGAGAGAAGGAAGATCTGGGAGTGGAAGTAGTGCCAGCAAGCACAGAATTAAGTATAGTACGGTCACCAGAGACCGAGATCGTAAGGAATTATACACCCAGTGGCCAAATCCGGAGAACGGATAGTTATACACCGCCCCGTTCACTGTAAAGCTAAAGAGACACAGCCGCACTACAGAGCCCAGGAGAGCTAAGCAGAAATACAGCCAAGAGAAGGGTTCACTCTGCTTGTCCTACAGCTAGTACAGAACAGAGAGGGTCACAGCATTGCTTTATACAGCCAGGGCCCAACGGACACAATCTAAAAGGAAAGCATCAAGACTTGCCTGGCGTGGAAAGCCTAAAATTACCTCCAAGCTCCGGATCCTGTGAACTTTTGAAAACAGTACCCAATACTACCTGAGTTCCACCATTAAAGGTAAAGAAAAGACTGTTACTCTTGCGTCTCCGCGTCATTGTTTGAGCTATTTCCTGCACCCCCATCAACACCAATAACAATTATTATCACCAGCTCAGGGATCATCCTAGCCCTGCCTGTGGAGGGTTTATCATCCTGCTGCATCCCAAAATCATCCCCTGAAGCTGAGATAAGCAGCGGTGGTCATATCCGGCCGCACCCACAGGTGACACCACTGACAAACTCTTATTTGTATTTTTATGTTTTCCCTTTTTATTTGTGGTCCCTCCAGGGCCACAGGACCGGTCCACGGCCACCACTGTGACATTCCCCTGTAAACAGAGAATAAGGACCGGTGCTGAGTAACCCATAGGCCTGAGGGCGATACATATGGTATACACAGGATGATAGCTCTCAAAACCACCTTATGCACACTATGATGGTCCTCACAGTAGTTCTTATACAGTATAATATACCCTCAGTGCCAGATGCAGTTTATGTGGGTCCTGGGCAAAAGACTCTCAGTGGGCCCCTTTAACACTCTACACCGCCCCTGCTCGCTGCTGCCAGACATCTGCACCTTAAGCCGCACCCCAGGTTTAGACAGCAGAAAATAGGAAAAAACCTTCTTCCTGTTAATTAAAGCTTCCCTGGTGCTATAAATGGGAGGACTCTTTGCCAATAATTTTAATGTACTAGGGTAGAATACAGAGGCAATATATGTATTGTTAGTGTCTTTCTGCAAATTATATATTAGACATACATGGCTCTGCTACATGCACATGTAGACACATGCAGCTCTGCTACATGGATATGTAGACAACACAGCTCCGCTACAGCACACTACATGCACAAAGATACACATCTTTGCTTCATGCATATATAGACATACACAGCTCTGCTGCATGAACCTATAGACACACAAAACTCTACTACATGCACATACAGACACACAAAGCTCTGCTACATGAACATATAGACACACACAGCTCTGCTACATGCACTTTAATTGTACCATCTACTCACTCTATTTATTCTTCTGCACCTAGTCGCGGGGGTTATTGAACCAAATACAGGCCCTTCTTATAATAGTAAACTTAACTCTTTACCTAATACTCTCAGAAACTCCAAGAATTTAATTAATATCCCCTGCATGCCATCTGTCTCCTTCAACTGTGCCCTTTGGAACCCTCGCTCAGCATGCAACAAACTCTCCTACATCCATGACTTTTTCCTTTCACATAACATTGACCTCCTTGCTCTTACAGAGACCTGGATTCAGCAGTCGGACACTCCCGCTGCTGCTGCTCTCTCACATAGTGGCCTCCAATTTTCTCATACCCCTAGATCTGAGAACAGATCAGATGGAGGCGTTGGTCTTCTGCTGTCAAGAAATTGTGCTTTTCACGTTATCCCATCTGTCCCCTCACTTATCTTCCCTTCTTTTGAGGTACACACTGTAAGACTCTACAGGCCCTTCTCCCTGCGAGTGGCCGTGGTTTATCGACTCCGAGGCCCCCCACGTCAATTTCTTGATCACTTTGCTGCCTGGCTTCCCCACTTTCTAGCCTGCGATCTTCCCACTCTCATCATGGGTGACTTTAACATTCCTATCAACAACCCCATTTTCACATCCGCCTCTCATCTTTTAACCCTAACCTCCTCTCTTGGTCTTTCACAACTTTGTAACTCTGCCACACATGAAGATGGGAATACATTGGACCTGATCTTCTCCCAGCTCTGCTCAGTGCATGATTTTACAAATTCCTCTCTTCCACTCTCTGACCACAACCTTCTTTCATTTTCAGTGAAATCCTGTCAACCCTTCAAGGACACTCTCAACTCATTCACCTATAGGAATATATGTGCCATTGACACTCAGAACCCTTTTTTAGAATTTACAGTCTTCACTTGCCTCAATCTCCTCTCTCTCTTGTCCTGACTTTGCTCTAAAACTCTATAATGAAACACTGCAAAGTGCCCTGGATGAAGCTGCACCTCCTACACTTAAAAGAACTCGGCACCAACAGGTGCAACTCTGGCACACACTGCAAACACGGTTTATCCAGTGGTGCTCCGGGTGTGCAGAACGCCTGTGGAGAAAATCCAACCTGGTCGAAGATTTCATCCATTATAAGTTTATACTAAAAACATACAACGCCAAACAAGCTTACTACAACACCCTTATCACTTCACTAGCCAACACTCCTAAACGACTCTCCGACACTCTCCATTCTCTCATCAGTCCAAGAATACAGACCCCAACCACCAGCCTTACAGCTGACGATCTGGCCAAATATTTTAAGGACAAAATTGACAACATACGACAGGAAATTTCCTTACAGACTCAGAACATCAAGCATTCTCCTCATTCCTACAGTTCATCCAACTCACTTTCGGTCTATGATACTGTCACAGAGGAAGAAGTCACCGGGCTTCTTGTATCTTCTCGCCCTACTACCTGCACCAGCGTTCCTATTCCCTCACATCTCCTTCCATCCATTTCTCCTGCTGTCACATCTCACCAAACTAAAATATTTAATCTTTCCCTCTCATCTATTGTTTTCACCTCCTCCGTCAAACTTGCCAGAATACATCCATTATTAAAAAAACATCTCTTGACCAGAACTCTGCTGCTAACTACAGACCTGTCTCTAACCTCCCCTTCATCTCTAAACTTCTGGAATGCTTGGTCCACTCCTGTATGATCCGCTAGCTCTCCGACAATTATCTTCTTAACCCTCTACAATCCAGCTTCCGCTCCTTACATTCTGCAGAAACTGCCCCACTAAAGTCTCTAATGATCTACTAACAACTAAATCTAATGGTCTAAATTCCAAACTTGAGGTAGGAAACCGGGCACTGACCTTACTGAGGCTTCACGGAGGGGAACACACAATGGCGTCCAGGAATCCGGGGTTGCTCGGCACAGTCAAAAGCAACAATTTAAAACAGAAGATGTAACTTGGACCTGTAGAAGCACAAGTGTGTGTGAAACGGTGACCGTAGTCCCTTGCACCCCCTCCCTTGCTTGTATCCGCATTGTTGTATAAATAAAACCGCAGAGCAACCCGGACCTGGATGAGTGCTGCATCTTCTGTTTTAAATCTAATGGTCACTACTCCTTTTTGATCCTCCTGAATCTCTCCACTGCATTCGCTACTGTGGATCACCAGCTCTTTCTCTCTATGCTCTGCTCTATTGGGGTTAAGGACACCGCTCTCTCCTGGTTTTCCTCCTACCTCTCTGACCGCTCCATCTCTGTATCTTTTGCCGGCTCCTCTTCTTCTCCTCTTCCCCTCATGGTTGGGGTTCCTCAGGGTTCAGTCCTAGGTCCCCTTCTCTTCTCTCTATACGCTTCCCCCATTGGACAAACCATCAGTAGATTTGGTTATCAGTACCATCTCTATGCTGACGACACCCAGTTATACACCTCTTCTCCTGACATCACCTCCACATTACTACAAAATACCAGCGATTGTCTGTCTGCTGTCTCTAATATCGTGTTTTCTCTCTATCTTAAATTGAATCTGTCAAAAACTGAACTTCTCATGTTTCCTTCCTCTCCTAATCTTCCAAAACCTAATATTGCCATTTTTGTATGTGGTTCTATCGTTACTCCTCAACAGCACGCCAGCTGTCTTGGAGTTATATTTGACTTGGATCTCTCCTTCTTTCCTCAAATCTGGTCTCTCGCTCGTTCATGTCACCTACACCTCAAAAATACCTCTAGAATTCGACCTTTTCTTACTGTTGACTCTGCAAAAACTCTAACCGTTGCCCTTATTCATTCTCACCTGGATTACTGCAATTCTCTATTAATCGGTCTCCCTCTTACTAAACTCTCCTCTCTCCAATCCATCCTCAATGCAGCAGCCAGGATCATATTCCTCTCCAACCGCTTCACTTATGCCTCTATACTAGGGCAGTCATTGCACTGGTTGCCAATCTGCTATAGAGTACAATATAAAATTATCACTCTGACCCACAAAGCCCTCCACAGTTCTGCTCCACCCTACATCTCCTCTCTCATCTATCTATCGCCTAAATGTGCCCTCCGCTCCGCAAGTTACCTAAGACTGACATCAGCTACAATCCGAAACTCCCACTCCCGTCTCCAAGACTTCTCACCAGCTGCACCAATTCTCTGGAACAGATTACCAAGAACAATTCAATTAATTCCCAATACCAATAGTTTTAAGTGAGCCTTAAAACACATTTCTTTAGACTGGCTTATCAAATCACCTCACTTGTCTAACTATTTCTATCTTCCCTTTTCTAAATTTGGCCTCTTGTGTCATCTGTCTGCACCTGCAGATTGTCTGTCTGTCCCTCATGCATAACATAGCACTTTATCTGTACTTGTACAGATCCCGACTGATGACCGGTTCATGCAGAGTTACGTGAATCCCCTAATAATTATATTGATGGCTGGACCATATATGACATCATTTGTTACTGTTACCTTTTGTGCCTCCCCTATTTCCTCTAGATTGTAAGCTTGCGAGCAGGATCCTCACTCCTCATAGTTTTTGAATTTTTGTTACTCTGTGTTGCCTCATATTGTCTGTACATGTCCCTTCTGATTTGTAAAGTGCTGCATAATATGTTAGCGCTATATAAATAAAATTATTATATTATTATTATTATTATTATTTATAGACACACACAGTTCTACTACATGCACATATGAACACTGTAAGGTAGCGGTTAGGAACGGCATGATGGAAGGCAGTGACCCACGCACTTGTTCACACAACACACAGTTTAATGGCACAGTTCAGGCATTTACAGACCTCCGGTTCCCGGACGCAGCTGGGTACAACCTCATACAATCCCAACAGGTGATATAGAAGCTCTGTACCTTCTCAACGGTTCTATTTTGGCCAGGTCCCAGGCAAGGGCTAAAACCTCAAGGCTAGGCTGTGTTTAGTCAGCACACAACCTTTCTCTCCTCACCATCCGCTCATTAGCCTAATGAACGTCCACTCTGAGAGAGCACACATGCTATGTTAGCTTCAAACAACCCTTCACCCAGCAGCTCTTGCTGTTCTGACACACCTCCCACTCTCCCCAGCCCAGGACAGCTCATATCATCTCCTATTCACATGCACACCTGGGCCTAAGTGCTTTCAATCACACTCAGCTCCAGTAGCAGCTTACCCTGTGTGTGCTGCTACCGAGCAGAAGTTGCAGTCTCCCATATGCTGTGTCCCGGTCAGGAGACACATCGGGGTCGCATCACCGCAACACACACAGCTCTACTACATGCAAACTACATGCACATACATACACACTCTGCTCTGTTACATGAACATATAGACACTCGCAGCTTTGTAACATGCACACACACAGCCCTGCTACATGCACATTACAAACACATAGACATTCCCAACTCTGCTACATGCACACAACATGCACATATAGACACACACAGCTCTGCTACATGAATATATCAACACACACAACTCTGCTACATGCACACTACACACATAGCTCTGCTACATGAACACTACAAGTACATATGGATACAAACAGCTCTGCTACATGCACATATAGACACACAGCTCTGCTACATTAACACTACATGAAAATATAGACACACACATCACTGCTACATGGACACTACATGTACATACAGATACACACAGCTCTGCAACAGACACATTTACTTACACACACACACACACACACACTATACATTACCACATCTTGCAGTTCTTGATTGGTGCAGAGCAAGATAGGAGCCACTGGGAGCTAAACAGAGGCTACAGCAGTTGAGCAACTGCAGGACATTCCAGGAGCTTCCATTCAGTCATTTGATCAAGTAAATGATCAGAAACATTACTGGAAAGTCCTTCAGCTGCACGATTCCTTTAGCCTCTGTGTAGCCCCCTGTAACCTTCCACTCCTG